>JALGBA010004215.1:1557500-1610000 GCA_023970755.1 Azemiops feae | reverse complement strand
GTATGTAGCAATAATTTTCTGGGTGGCTCAACCACCATTCTGAGAAAAATTGGACAAGTTAAAGTTCTGATTTTAGAAATAATATGTGGATCCCAGACAACTGTACCCTACATTTTGTGATAATAACTTATATGGAATTGAAATATGTCTGTCTCACCAGGAGAAAAGGGATAGAAGTGCAGCATTATATTGCAGCTATTCAAAGCACTAAAACATTGTTTGTCATGCTTATATTAATTTAACTAATTGATTCAACTTCAGAGCTACCCAACTCAAGACTGAATTTGAGTGCTTAGAATATAGAAAACAAATACAATATGGTAAATAAAAATACAGTAGAAAATGGCAAATCTGGGCAACTAACCTCAAAAGTGTATGTAACTCAGGACAAACATATTTAAGCATATACTGTACAATGTATGGCAAGCACAGTTAACAAGGTGTTCCTTTCCTTTTCCCCAAGGTCTCCCCCCAAAGTCTTGGAAAATTCTGGAATGCCATCAGGATCTTAGGAGAACCTCAATCTTGAGGAAGGAAGTTGATCAGAACCACCCCATCATAGTTATTATTTATTGGGGGACAACTCTTGGAAGAAGAGATCTACCAATGATATTTCAGATTATTTCCCCCTTCTAATTTTAACATTTCTCCAGTTTTTTTATATTTCTGATAGCTGTAAATGCATGTTATCATAGGACTTACTGTAGAAATTCCTTTGCTGAGGTTCAAGTACTGTCCTAAGCCATAACATGATTTGTTTGCTTTGGCTTAGTAGAGTTGAATAGCATTGTGTGAAATAAGCCAATATGGGCTATTCAACCATTAAGGCTAAAAAAAACCTGGATTAGTGTGATGTATGAAAAAAAAAAGATGAAGATGTGAGCAAATCAAGTTGGACTCCTGGTAACTACATCAATATGCTCATGCAAGTTTTATTTTGTTTTTGGCAGCTTCCTAAGATATATTTTTTTTTGCTTTCTTTTTACTTCTCAGTGTAGCCCACAGCCTGGGATTCCATAATAGCTTTGCTAATCAAGGCTAATTCTGCTTAGCTCTGAAATCCAGATAAGGTCACACAGGTGCTGAGACAGCAACAATGCTCTTATGCTTCCTCCTTGTCAGAAACATATGGAACTATTAAATCTCATCTGTTTGTAAAAAAAAAAAACCTGATCAAAATAATAATAAAGGGAATCTCAAAAGATTCAATCTGTATTGGTCACCGGGTTGGCCAGAGAGAAGTTCGCTGAAGAGGGCTCCAGCACAAGTCCAAAAGCTCAGACTAAATCTGTGGTCCTGGTGACCAACCCAGATTGGATCCTGCAACATTATCTTGGGACACGTATATTCGCCTTCATTTGTGAGACTCTCAAAGTCCCATCTTTTTTGGTCCATAATGATGTAGACTTTGCTGTTACACAGAACTCAGAATCTAACTGCTGTTTGCTTCTTCTTAGCATAGAACATAAACAGAGAGTGATTGAAATGTTTACATTTTTCAGGCCTTCATTATTCATTTGAAAATAAGCAAGCTGACAAGTAGGGAGAATTGTCTAACCGTGAAGTCTGCAAGAGTGCAGGAGATACACCCTTAGACAAATGTCCTGTGCCATTTATTATTTCCCTATAACATATTCCAGTAGTTACTTGAACAACAGATCCTTTTAAAATATGGATTTAACTACATCACAAAGTGGACATTAAAACAAGGTTATATTTTTAACTTGGGAGTTATCAAAGTTGGACTCAAGGTAAAATTATTGAATGTGCTTTTGTTGACAGAAGATTAGGAAAGAGCTTTGATCAGAAATATATAATGATTTTTCTTTCAGAAATCTAACACCTTTCTCCACATAATGCACCTTTTTCCTTTTAGATTCCAATTCCTTCTCCCCCACCAACAGTATTGTTTATTCCCAATTCCATTCTGAATACACATCTCTATCTGTAAATATCACCCCGTCTTTTTATTCTGAAAAGAGCTTGGTCAGTAAATTGGAAGTGCTTGGTCCACCTTAGAAGCTAAATAAGGTATACACTGCTTAGTATCTGGATGGAGAACCCTGGGGTGTCCCAGGACCATTGGATAGACTGGCAAATAAATAAATGAAAGGAAGGTGGGATAAATATGCTGCCAAAAAGTGTTTATGGATATCATCTTAAAAAGCTGAGCTCAACTCAATGGGATCTTTATCATTTGTTAACATTAAGAATGCAAGTCTACCTGTAGGTACAAATGCAATGCAATTGAGCCCTACATAGGACTGCAATCCAAATCTGTATGGAAGCTGAAAGTCTCCTGAAGCTGGGAATGAATCACACAAGCAAAAGCCATTTAAAAAAAGGATTTAGTGATGAATGATCATTGATTATTTCTTGCTGGCACATTTGTCACAGTTGAGCTGTGGTGATGTAGGCCCAGCTGTGCTTAATTAGCACCTGTGACTTAGAAAACAATATTATGAAGACGTTTGTGATGGAGCTAAGACTTTGCAGTTAAGTACTCTTCTGGGAATGTTCAAGTAGTGGGATTTAGCAAAGGTTTACAGCCATTTTAGAGATATGCTGCTACATCACAGAAAGGAAAAGAAGGAGGGGGGAGCAGGTTCACAGATAAATTATGCTTTACAACAGCAGGTAGGAAGTGGAACCCATAATTCTAATTATGGATGGAATGAGAATGAATTTTGGATCTGCCTCATTCTCATATATCCACCAACTGGATTAAAATATGAGTTTCTGCTAAAGATTACTTTCTCCTGAAGCACAGAGAAAAGGTCCTGTGGTTCTCTCTGACTGTTGGTACTGCCAGGCTTTCTCTACCTAGCTATGATAACTTGAAAATGAGTGTCTGGCTGAACCTTTCCCAACAAAATGAAAATATCTATTGAAAACACAAGCCAATAAACTAGCAGGATGTAAAAAGTTGTTCAGCTATGCCAGTGGTGGCGAACCTATGGCACGCGTGCCCGAGGCGGCACTCAGAGCCCTCTCTGTGGGCACATGTGCCATGCCCCAGAGATAGGCAACCATCCCTCTTTAACCAGCCGCCCGCTAACTCGCCGAGGTCCCACGTGGCCGGATGCATCCCAGCATGGCTGGTTTCCCTCCCCCCATTCCATCCCTCCTGGCCTTGCATGCTCTCCTTTTCCCGGGCACGACCCACTGCATCGCCTCCTCAGCTGTCAGCCGGCCATCCAGCTCAGAGGCTGCTTCTCTGAACTGCTGGCGGCGGGCTGCGGAGCCCCAGAGTGCGCTGGTCGAGGGGCTGGCAGGCTGTGGCTGCTGACGGACACTGTCAGCCCCCATGCGCTCGCTGGCCTCTATGTGCGGGGGCTGATGGTGTCAGGGAGCAGTCACCCCGGCCCCTGCCTCACCTTGCCCTGCAACAATGGCACCCCCGCCCTGCCTCGCCTCACCTCACCTCACCCCGCAGGACGAGCCTCCTGCCCACTGCCCCACCTACCAGAGACTCCCTGGATCTCCCCCAACCCTGCCTGGCCCCCACAGGCGTCTCTCCCCACGAGCAACATCAAGGTGACCACGCCCACCTTGGCCACACCCACCCAGTCTGCCATGACCACCACAGCCACGCCCACCCAGTGTGCCACGCCCACCTGGCACCCAGAGATAAATAAGTGGGTTTTGGGTTGCAGTTTGGGCACTCGGTCTCTAAAAGGTTCGCTATCTCTGAGCTATGCAGTTTGCTTGTGTAACTCTCTTCCAGGTAGGGTTTATCTGCCCTACCTTATTTTCCCATCTTTGGACCATGCTGGCAATCATTTTTACACTCCAGTTCCATCGCAAATGGCAACCCTGTATGCTTTTTCCTGCTGTAGAGTTAAAGTATGCTTTTCCTTCTATGTCTCTGGAGAAAATTGCAGTCATGAGTGCTATTACTCCAAGTCACAGTGTTAACATAACTTTAATTTTGCATACAGTCTTTTGTCTGATATTGTTGACTTTTGCTTTTTAATTTAAAACTATCCAAGCTTTGAGAAATGGCACAGGGCACCTAAGTAGCAAAAGAAACTTTTCTAGAAGTGAAGTGTCCACTTTATACAGGACTGCCAGTTATCTAAATTATAGTAATACACTTACCTTGGTAAGTAGGAAAATTTCTGGCGCATTTCTGTCTATATGCTTATTTTATTGAACGATGTAGTTTTTAAGCTTGCTTTTAACTCTGCTGAAAGCTAAGGTTAAAAAATTATGGATGATCTGTGCATCCTGGAAAATAATATAATGAACAAATCAATCTGTAAAGACAGTTCCATGCATGATCACTGCACAAATTGTTTTACCTATTATCCATCCATCCACCCTCCAAGATATTGTGGTTTTAATTTCAAAATGCTTACTCAAGGTCAGGAATAAAACATCACTTTATCCATTATTATTTTATTCATTTCCAGCTTTTCAGATAGCCAATGTTTTTCTCTTCAAACACAATCTCTTTCAAATAAACAGTCATTTGTCTGAGAAACATTCCTTTATGACTTCCAGGAAAAGCTGTGCCCTCTTGAATTACCTCCAGGGTCAAATGCATAATATAGCAGCTTACCTTCTGTTTGATTTCCAGCCTGAGGTCTATTGGGGATATATCTTTATTGTTGCAGTGTTGCCTTCTAGCACTACAGGCTAACAGATCAATTCAGCCTTCAAAGCATCCTATTGCCTGTCAGTATGAAATTCTAGCACTTGCTGTAGAGGTTAGCTGCAGAGCAGGGGGAAAAGAGCTCTTATTGATTGGCTCACAGCTCTGGAGTATGATGAACTTGTTCAAGAAAAAATAATCTGACAAATTGCTTTTATTATTCGGGGTATCTTCTGAATACAATTAAAGTGGTATATCCCACATACCTGAGAATCTCCACAGACATTTATCCCACATACAGTATATCTATACATACCTATACAAATATATATTAATTCATCAGAAAAGTCTTTTAAGGATTCCCACTAGCAAAGCCCTGGTAAGCATATGTAGAAAGATTTACAAGTAATTGTCCTTTAGATTTAAAAAAAATCAGATGGAAAACCTTTGTTTTTTATTTTATCTTTAATTAAGGTTGATGCTGGCTTTGTAATGCCCTATCTCACACATTGTGTTAAAGCCATAACATGGCTTGTTTGATCTTCACTTGGTGGCATTGCTTAGTTTTCCCTTTGTTCGATAAACTACAGTTAAGAAAACCAGATCATTTTATAGCCCCCAAGTTCTTAAATCAGTTGGACAACTGCAATTCAGACTTTTAATCTTCATTGAATACCTTTCTCTCATTTGCATTTACGTTTCCTATAATGGACAGAATGGAAAGCTCTAAATGTTGCAGGCACTATGTGTGAGGTAGCACTGTGCTCTGCATAATAATATGCTGTGCAGGGTTGAAGTAGCCCTTTCTCTTCAAGAAATGGACGGCTCTGTCCAATTGGTTTCTCTTAATTTCTGTTTTTTCTGTTACATCTTGCTCAAGATGACCCAGTGAGCTCTCACATTTAAATGGAAGCTTGAGTTATTTCTCACACCTGGCACTCTATATTGTGGTTTTCATTAAGCTGAAACAAGATCAACCAATCTGACTTAAATAGATGATATTGGAAAAGCCAATTAATCATGTGGGAATACTTCATTTAAATCTTAAGAAAATCTTCCAGTAGCTTAAGTAAGTGGTAAAATAAAGGAATGCAGTTTTATTCTACACTTATAGTAGCAGGGATGGGACCTTGATCACAGCTGCCAGCTTGACTTTTCTGAACTTAAGCCTCCAGAGATTCCTCTGCTTGCTATCATTTTACAGAAAAGTAAAAATGAATGTGATGGCTAACAATGCAATACAGGTAGTCCTCACTTAATGACCACAGTTGAGGGAAGCTCAGTTGCTAAGTGACAGCCATTGAAACATCACATGACTCTGACTTGTGATTTTACTGTCAGCTTCTCCACTGATTTTGCTCATTGAAAGTCAACTGTGAAACGTGTGGATGGCAATCATACGAACAGGGGACACAGCAATGGTTGTAAATGTCCCTGGCCAACACTAGAATCTTGATCGTATGACTTCAGTGCAAGAACCAGTTGTAAAATTACTTTTTCAGTACTGTTATAGCTTCAAATGGGGTTACTAAAGAAGACAGTCGTTAAGCGAGAAAGGTGGCCTAGTGGTTAAGATGCTGGTTTGTTGACCAGAAGGTTGACAGTTGAAGGTCCAAGCATCACATGACAGGTTGAGCTCCCTTTTCTGCCCCAGTTCCTGTCAATGTAGCAGTTCGAAAGCATGCAAATGCAAGTAGATAAATAGGTACCACTTTGGTGGGAGGGTAACAGCGTTCTATATGCCTAAGCATATAGTCATGCTGGCCACATGACCATGGAAGCATCTTTGGATAATGTTGTCTCCCTTGGCTAAGAAATGGAGATGGGCACTGACCCCTAGAGTCGGACATGGCTGGCAGGGGAAAACATTATCTTTTTTTTTTTTTACCTGTACAACAGACTGACATGATCAAACAGAATTCTACACAGATTAAAATACCTAGTAAAATACAGACATTGAAATACATGACACTAAAAATGACAAATAATAAGACAATGATAGCTGCAGTTTTATGAATAGCAAATAAGTTCCCTAGAAGAAATACATTTAAAATCAATATGTCAACGGATCAAACTGCCTGAAGAAATAAAAAGAAAGACAAAAAAAAGTAGCAAGTGTACATCACCAAAGAAGACAGTTCAATGATCAGGCACGCTGCTACAATGGCTGGCATCTAGGTATTTGTTGGCCATATCATAGAGAAGACCATTGCTGATGATCTTAGGGTACAAACAGGAACATATAAGAACATGTGTTCTTTCAAATATTGTAGTTCAAAGCCATCCAGTGCTTTAGGGATTTATATCAGCACTTTGAACTGGGACCCAAAATGAACCTGGAACCAGTGAAGATTATATAAGACTGGCATAATAACTTCATAATGCTCACCTCTAGTCATATTGTTGAAGTATTTTCCATTAATCAATGTTCTCAGACCGTCTGTAATGGCAGCCCCATGGCAGTTATTTAATCATGAATTTTATTAGGACATACATTACTGCTACAAGGATGTCTCTGCTTAAGAAAAACCTAATTGGTGCACTAGCCTAAGCCGGTTATAGGAGCTTCATGAGAATTTGGACATTTGTGCATTTAATGGCAAAGATGGTTCAAGCTTGCTTCAGCTAGAAATTCAATAATTTAGCATTTGTTATCCTCCACAGCACTTCTGCTTTGTTTGGATTGAGTTTCTGTTGTTATCTCCCCTCCCAACCATTACCTTGATCAAACATGATACTTCCACAATCTCACTTAGTTATGATGAAAAATATAGATAAAACTGCATATGATAACTGTAGGACTAACCCTTCACTCAAAATCTCTCAATGATGTAACCCAACAGCTTCATAAACTTGTCAAACTGCATGAACTACAGAACTTCACAGAGTAAAATCTTGGGGCTAAACATAAATCTTCAAGCACCATCTTCTGAAGTTGTCCATTCAGGTATAAACAGAATCAGGATAAAGCTGACTGTAATTGATAGTCTTAAAAGTCACTGAAAGGTCCAGGAAGCATATGCCTTTGGATTTATAACCTGGGGGACCCAGCTGAATATTCTTTTATATAACAACGATGAAGATCTCAAAGGTGCTTTTTCAAAAGGCAACTGGACTATTTTTTTCCCCTTGAGGAGGAAGATGTTTTGCTTCTCATCCAAGAAGCTTCATCAGTTCCTCAAGGAAAAAACATTGTCCAGTTGCCATCTGAAAAAGCACCTTGGAGACAACCATGATCTGGATGACTGAGAATCTCCATAGACAAACCATGAAGGGAAAGTATGTGATTGGCTGATTCCACCAACTGAAAACTATTCCAAAACTGAACATTCTCCAATGAATTTGAGAAGAAAGTATTCTTAAGGCCAACTGGCCCTAAACCACAACATCCATATAATGACTGATTGAATTTATTAGTAAGTTTGAATACGATTGACAGCACATATTCATTGTTTCATACAGCATTCTCCCAAAGTTATCAAGATCTGTCTCCTGTGGATTAGATCTCAGAAAGTCTCTTAAATCCTTTGGAAAAGTTCTCTTGGGCGACACTGAGAAAGGGTGAATTGATGGGATAGAGGAAATTCAACGATGAGTGTTTGATCAAATGTCAACACACATTTTTTTCCATTTGAGTTCTAGACATTTCTCAACTTCTTTTGTTGTCCTCAGAAGGGAGTATACCAGGAATTTGAATAGGCTATGCACAATGGGAGAAAACTTGGAAGAGTGATTGTGTCTTATGTATTTATTTAGGAGGGTAAAAAAAATTGTTTTCTCATTGCTCCTGCTTAATTGGCATATGTTAAGACAAGACAAGACAAGACATTGTATTGTGTTCCTTGGTCATAAACTTGCTAAATTAAGAATATTGCCATAACATGAATGACAATCAACTCATACCTCACACTGACTCTTCAAATGAACTGGAAGAAAGAGCAAAGTACAGCAAAGCATAATATGAATCAACATAATTCCCCACCAATCATTGGATTTGAAAACTTCTTATTGTAGACTTCTTATTCCATTCTTATTCCATTCTATGCTAGGATCTTTTTTTATTATTATTAATGCAGACCTCCTAAAGAATATGCAGATAGCTTTGAAGGAGTCTAGTTTTGGTTCTGGTGCCTTAGGAGCAGATTTTGTCAACCTATGCCCCCATCTCCCCCCTAATGTGTGGACTTAATTCCCCTGTTCCTCAAATTGGCTCTGGATGTTTGTAATTTTCTTTTTATACCTTCTGGAGGGTAGTAAAGCTGAGCTAGAGGTGGTAAGGTCCTAAGTAGGTTCTCAGGTGTGACTTCTTAAATTTTTGCATAGAAGGTTTTGTGCAAATTCCCTCCTGGGTTTTAATTAGCATATCCCTAGAGAGCATGAAAATCAAAGAGAAGAGAGAGATAAATGTTTCTGTGCATCATCTACGACTGCTATGGTTTCACTATTCCAGCATCTCTGCTCATGACCTGCTGCCTTGGCAAAAGTTCAGTTCAAATGGAGGCAACTAACCGTGTAATTGATGAGGAGGAATCTCAGACCAAATCAGGTCTTTAGGAAATGTTTCCCTGTGCAGATGGAACCAGTATAAAGCACCTGGTAATAAAGAAAGTAGTATAAAGATCAGACCAGGTCTTTAGGAAATGGATCCTTCGGTCTGTCCAAAATAGTCATAGTGAATCTCCCTTCTTTCTTTCTCACAAATATAACTTCCTTCCTTTCTACTGATGGTTCGGATAGTTATTCTTAAACCTGTTGAATTGCTGACTGGCACAACAACAGCAAGGATGTTCTTGCTACCTTCTCAATTGTCAATTTTGTAAAACTAGAGGCTCTCTGTTCTGAGAGCTTCCCAGCAAACATGTGGTCTCCCTTCAATGCAAAGCTCGGCTTTCAGCAAAATTGTTAATTATAGATCATAATAAGCTGTTAGGAGTGAAACACACACATAATTTGAAAGTGAAATGAGGCACAGTACATAGATAAAGCAATTGTTTGTTTAAGAGGTGATTAGCAGTAGCAAAACAAGCAAACTGATACTTGAACCTGAAAGAAATTACACCCATTTGGAGTCATTAAACTGTTTGCTTTTGTATGTGTGTGCACTGAAACCTAATGCAAAGGTAAAACCATTGTAATGTCATCTCTGAATCAACATGATGCTAAGAGACTAGTCCATCAAAGGGAAGTGTGCAAGGGGAAGGAGGGATATTTCAGTAGCAGAGCTGAACACAACTGGGATTTAAATTGTTCTATACCATGATAAATTATAAGTCTTTAAAGCCACTGTAATCACTGAATGAACAAAACAGTTTGCCTTGGGTAATTATGCCTTTTGGTCTCTTTTCCCTTTCAAGTTATTCCCTTAAATGTTACATGGTGTGCTTGTTTGCTGTGTCAAAGAGAGTTAATCTCAGGGCAAAACACTGTGATTTCTGGTGACGGGTAAGTGAGCCCAGAAACATTTAAGCCTGGATCAAGCTGGATGCCATCAAGTTAATCTAAGCCACTTTCACTGCAAATCATCACTTAGCCAAGCATTTAATTTGACTCTAGGAGGACAATGATTGCAGTGGCAAGGCAAAAGGGTGCTTGGATAGCACCAGGCTGGCCGCCCTCCAACCATAGTTAGCAGCTCAGTGGCTGAGCCTCAACAATACTGTCAAATTGATCTCTCTGAAAGCAAGTTATTTTCCACTTCCAGGATTGGGAAGGAGGGCAAACCTGATCCCGCCCCCCTCCCCCAACCTCATTTTCTCTGCCTACAAAACCCAGATGCAGGACCCCGGGAGCTCACGGCAAATCAGTGTGAATTGCCTGTCATTAAAGTTAGATGAATGGCGACTACTTCGGCGGTGTAATCATTGTTGTGCATCAGAGCAATGAACAGTTACTGGGGGAGGCAGCAAGGGAGAAGTTAAGAAGGGACAGCCCGTCCTTTCTCTCACATTGTGCAAATGCTTGACAAATCTGTAATGGAGCGTTATCAAAACCGCACCATTTATTTCTTTATTCAAATCTAAAAGGATGAGTAAAATGTTTTCCTGTGGAACACTGCACACACATGTGAGGCTGTCTTTACAGGCATGTCTAACAAGGACTTATCGGGCCCTGCGCACCTATAACCATTAACCATACTGCCGTGTTGACAGGCACTGTAATGTTCCACTCAAAGGAGGAAGGCAAACTTGCTCAGCCATGGAAGCTCCCTGAATTACTCTGAGATAGTGATCATCACATACTTAAGCATATCTTACAGGAATGTCTGGAAGAGTTACCTGTATGCTAATGGTAGGGAGGAGGAAAGAAGACCATAAATACTTCCATTTTGTGGGGCCCAGCCAGGTAGACAGTATAGACAACTTTCTATGGCAGGAAAATTCACACAGAGGAATTGAACAAAAATCTTATTGCTTGACTCTTTAGGGAAAAGAAGTCCAGAATGGAGAGGACACTGTTTTCTTTTCCATTGATTACATTTGGACTATATAAATGATACTTTGCATATCCATGTGAATGCTCAGATTCCAGAAGTTTGAAATTTCCCATAGTTGAGGTCTTACTCAAAGTCACTCCTTGCTGTATGAATATGTCTTGCTAGAATCATGATATGCTGTTCTTTTTCCTATAGTTTGCTGTCAGGCTAGCAAAACACATTGCTTTCATGGAAAAGAAGGGGGAGGACAACATTTTGAAGATACTGGGAGGCTGATGAATAGCCAATAAAATTTATTACCGATAGTTTGCCTATCCATCATATACAGCATAACCTGGGAATCTACCAATGATGAATCAAAGCTCCTAAATGCGATAAGGTTGGCTCTGTGTCAGACTAAGCAGGGCAAAAATTAATTTATGACATTATCATAAGATTGTTTAATATTTGGGCTAGTGTCATGTGGATTCTAGTATGGATATTAGTTGCTCCTTCTTATCAACTCCATCATTTAACAAGGTTGTGAAGATTACTGTTTACCCCAAAAACAGCCAGCCAGTCTATTACATGATAGACCAGCAGGTTAGATTAACAATTTGGTGGTTATGCTGGTCCTCCAGTATTATCTGTGTGAAATATCCTAATTCTTTTCAGTACTATGCTGAAGTATGCATTCGTACTAGTTGGGCTCAGAAGTAAATACCATTGCTACAATATGCTAATGTAAACATATATTATAATAAGCAGCTTAAAATAAGCAGATCCATCAAACATAAATTAATTGATATATATCTATTCCTTAACTATTGACTGAATGTGGTCCATTTGGTTTAGTTTTCCATTCCTTTCAAAACCAAATACCAAACCCTTAATTTTGATTGGGGACAGTGATATCAGATATTCTTCCTTGCAGGATACTTAGCTCTTGATCTAAACCTCTTAGAAGAGGCAAACAGGAAAGGCAAATGGCTCTTTTCATCCATGGGATATTTCAAAGTACCTGTGAGATTAGAGAAACAAAACAAGACTAGATCTTCTAGTCTTCTAGTCCTGTTGTGATAAATAAAGAAGGGATTGATGAGGGGCTGATCTTTTCCATATTTTTGCTATTTACCTTTTCATTCTGTTCTTCTCTACATTCTTTTATTGGATATGGGAACTAGATTGCTATGGCCCTGTGTTTTGGCCATGTACTCAAACAGAGTGCACTCTTCACTTCAGATTATTTGGTAATGGAATGTAAGGCAAAATCTATGGCATTCTACATTGGGACTCAAAATCTGAGATATTTTATTTCTCCCCATTTCTTTATTATGCTCTTACATAGCTAGGTTAGATCTTGAGAGGCACCACTTCTAATGTCTGCTCCAGTTAGATTCTTAGGTTTTGGGTTCTATCTCACAGGGAAGAGGGAGTCAAGCTATTCTCCAAAGCACCTGAGGGCAGGAAAAAAAGCAATGGATGGAAGCTCATCAGAGGAAGATCCAGCCTGGAACTAAGGAGAAATTTCCTGACAGTGAGAATAGCTTGCCACCCAAAGCTGTGGGTGCTCCATTGCTGCAGAATTTCAAGACAAGATTGGACAACCATTTTCTGGGATGGTATAAGGACTCCTGCCTTCGGCAGTGGGTTGGACTAGAAGACCTCCAAGGTCCCCTCCAGCCCTATGATTTTATGATTCTATATCATCAGTGGGGAGCAGAGGTATTTGTTTGAGATGAAGAGTATTCTTAGATAATGGTGGAAAAAAATAAATTGAACAAGACATTTCTAAATCAGAGCCATATTATATTATGATGTGCTTGGCCCATCATTAGGAAAAGGTGCTAGCGATGCTGCCAATTGCTGCCAATAACTGTAGACAAAGCATGTGCTGATAGAGGCCACACCACAGTTAGAGGCTTTTAAAACACTCTTTGTTTAGTCTCCTCAGACAACACCATTTTATTTATTCTGGTCTACTTGTTTTTCTCTTCATTTTACTCCTCTGTTTGTTAACAAGGCTTCCCAGGGTGAAGGTTTCAGGGACATCCAAGATCCATTTGAGGCCACAGGATCATTAAAAAGTTGCCCACAGAAACACCGGATGGCTTTGCCCATTTATCTAGTGACCTCGACTGCCTGATAAACAATGTGAGGCTAACTAAATCCCCTCCCTGGGTGGGTTTGGCCTTTCTCCCAAGACAGTTGCACAGAGACACGATAACCTGTCTTCATTAGAGCTCTGACTCATAACCCAATTAATGGTGTCAAGAAATGAAACACTGTCTTTGAGCGCAGCTGGCTTTTGAAAGCAAGCCCCAACATGTGCTGAGCACTATAACAAATGAGCTACTGGAGGAGACGCACTGAATGCCCTCCTCATGCAAATGAAGATGTATTCCAGAGGACGACAAGCTGTTGTCATTGCCAATCTGCATTGTTCTGTTTGGAGGGACAACTCTGACACTTGGGACAGGAAAAGAAAGCAACATGTGGATGATTCAGATTTGCACAATGAGCTTATCTGCTGAAGCCCCCTACTCCTGCAGTATTGGACAATTGTGTCCATATATACTGTTGTGTAAATACAGACAACCAAACTTTTACAAACAGGGAGGGGAGACACTTTCAAATCTTCCTAGCTGGCCTCTTCTTTCAAGGGATGCTCCCTGAAAGATCATGATGATAAGCTGCTACCGGTATGTTAGAATGTCTTGTTTTGCAGCAGCCCAAAAAAGCTACGCAGCCTTAGGTTGCATCAACAGTAGGATAGTATCAAGATCATGTGACGTGATAGTGCTGCTTTATATTGCACTGGTGAAACCACACTTGGAATACTGCATCCAGTTCTAGTTACCATAATTCAAAAAAGATGTTGACACCCTGGAAAGAGTGCAGAGAAGAGCAAGAAAGATGATTAGGGACTGGAGACTAAAACATATGATGAATGGTTGGAACTGGGAACTTCTAGTCTATTGAAGAGAAGGACTAGGGGTAACATGATAGCAGTCTTCCAATATTTGAGGGGAGAGAAGAGGGGGTTGAACTATCCTCCAAAACACCCGAGGCCAGGACAAGGATGGAAGCTTATCAGAGATCCAGCCTAGAATTAAGGAGAAATTTCCGTGTCAGTGAAAACAATTAATAAGTGGAACGGTCTGTCTCCAGACGTTTTGGGCGCTCTATCACTAAAGGTTTTGAAGAAGAGATTGGACAGCTATTGGAATGGTATAGGGTCTCCTAGTTGAGCAGGGGATTGGACTAGAAAACTTCCAAGATTCCTTCCAAATCTTTTATACTTGTAGTCTGCTTGTTCAGCTCAGCTTTAAGAAAATAGAGATGTAAGTACGTTGGATCTTCCTGAACAAATCCCAGAATTTAACAAACCATGTGAAAATCCTGAAATATAAGGGGTAGCTTTGTACTATATGGAATACAGAATAATTTGTGATTACTAAATTTATGTACTCATACATGTAGTTACTAAATTTATAATCTAAATAGTAATCTAAATGTAGTAATCTAAATTACTAAATAGATTACTAAATTTATGTACGCATGTAGTCTTTCATCGGTGGCAGTGCATAATTATTATATTTGTATTTCTTGTTTCTAAACCATCCCTGTCCCTTAGAGATTAATTGCAGAAATGATGGTTGGAGAAAGATCTTTAGACAGAGATGTCTATGGGGAAAGTTAAAGAAAATCCAGATAATGGACATGACCAATTGAAGCCCAATCCCTTTAAAAAAAAATCATAAAAAGGGTCATGGTGCCTGCCACCTTGCCTTTTAAACCACTGCTCCCCAATTGTTCATGACTTGGGTTTTTTTTTTTATGTTGATAGGTAACATGGGTCAAAAATTTTGCCCCTTCTTCTTCTTGTCTGCTTCTTCTCCTAAGCATTTATTCACTAATAGAATGTTTCCACCCTAGAGCCACTTGGGATAGAAGCAGAGATCAAACATAGAATACAGAAATAGAATCATTATAATCATAGCTGATCACGGTCCTTTCCTGTAGTGCTCCTAACTGGATCAATGATGGAGATGGAATCTTATCATAGTGGGGAAACACCAAAAGAGAATCAACCAAAGCCCCAGAGGGTTAAATTTAACCCCAAATGTACACAATCTTAGATTACATTAAACTCACTCCACCTATACATTTTATCAGGAATCCAGAACTAGATTCTTTACACCAGCGGTCCCCAAACTTTTGGGCATCAGGGACCAGTGTAGGTGGTGGTGGTTTCATGCACTACTTAGATCCTGCACATGCACAGATGAAGCTTTGCTCCCTTGCATGGCCTGGTTCCTAACAGGCTGCAGACCAGTCCGGGTCCACTGCCTGGGGGTTTGGGACCCCTGCATTACACCCTTGTTAATGCAATTGAATCAATCTATTTTAGAAGAATATATACTGTATATATTGTCTGACGAAGACAAAAATATAATGAAACAGATTGCCTTGTTTGTAATGACTGCAAGGAAGTTACAAAAGCACATCCCGACAATCAGTGCTGTTAATATTAAAGGGGATGTATTGAAGGTTGTTGTAATTTTATATGCATTTTGTTAAAACCTACGGTTGCCAATAAATGTTTAAATACAACTCCACCTATGAGTACATCTAAACCCCATGAATTAGCTTGTCTTGGATATCAAATAGCTGCCAAATATGGACTGCAAAAATCTGGGCAACTGGATGGCAGCAAAGAGTTAGACTTGTAAGCTTTCCAGTACAAAATTCAGTGCCAAAGCCAAACATTACATAAAACACCTCGCAACACCATGGTGCCCAAGTCATTCCTACTGCTGCATGCCTGGCCAACAGGAAAGGAGATGATGAAGTCATAAAGCCTTACCAATATTGTCCCTGTGTAAAGGCTCATGGGACACTAAGCACTTCATAGAGAAAGTGGATCGAGACTTTGTAGTCCCAAAATAGTTAGCGATGATTGGGTTAAGACTATAATAACAACTACACTGGGGAGTCTGGCTTTTGTATACACCATTTATGAAAAGAGTTAGAAATTAGACTGTGGTTATACCCTATCTTTTATGAATTAGGAAATAAGTGTTCTTTGACATTACAATAGTTCATCCAACTTTCTGATCTCAAACGTTAATAGTCTGGTCTCTGGCCTATCCACAGCAACAATGTACAAAATGAAAATTTCGTAAGCTTTTTCTCCCATTGAATTCTTTTTCACTATGGTCTGAAGCAGTATTGATTGGTTTCTTTTTAAGTAAAAATTGGCAGGCATGGAATGACCTTCTAATAAGTATGTATGTTTGAGGCATGACTCAGTTATTCCACTTTAGATAGCAGGCTTCTGTAATACTCTTATATCCCTCTTCTTTACACAATCCTCTGTTTATACTGTCCAATAAAAAAAAATCAATCTTTTTATCATTGACGCCAGGGGTTGGCAACCTGTGATGTTTAAATACTATTTCCCCCATTTTCTTTGCGGTCATTGCCATCTTAACTCTTCTGTAGATGTTCCTGGGATGTGGTTTTGATATAGGGAACATGAAAACTAATCCTGAATTAGATCTAATAGTTTAATAAAACAGCAGCAGCAATAATAACAACAACAACATAGCTTTGAAAAAACAAACAAAAAGGATTTAATATTCCTTCTTATAACCAAGGAAAACAAAAAGCAGAAGCTCTGGGCCTATTTATTGTGGCCTTCATGAAGGTTGCCATTCCTGATCATAGTAATCCTTTATAGTGGGGTCCTTGGTATTCTCTGAACTTGTTGGTTTTCTTGCAGATGTTTCATTACCAAGCAAGTAGCCAAACATTGTTGCTCTCATCTTGTGCACTTATGATATTATCTAGTTTGGTATTGAAATGTCTGTAAAAAAACCACCAAGCTCAGAGAGCACCAGGGATTCTTCATTTCAACCCTAAACTACAGATATTCTCTTCTATTGGTAATCTTTTCTTTGAGCCATGATGGCACAGTGGTTAGAATGCAGTATTGCAGGCTAATTCCGCTGCTGACTGCCAGCAGTTTGGCAGTTCGATTCTCACTGGCTTCAAGGTTGATTCAGCCTTATATCCTTCCGTGATTGGTAAAATGAGGACCCAGATTGTTGGGGGCAATATGCTGACTCTGTAAACTGCTTAGAGAGGGCTGTAAAGCACTGTGAAGTGGTATATAAGTCTAAGTGCTATTGTGACTGCTTTTATATTATATAAATAGCACAGTGACTGGCTACTTTGACTTGCTATATTCTTCCCTTCTCAAGGATAATGCCTATTCAGACATATCAAGGACTACATATCAAATGCACATGAATGTCCTCTTGTCATATCACATACTGGTTCTCTTCTCTTTTTTTGCTGTGGAGGAGGTGAGTTCTGTCTACATTATTAGAGGAACAGTCTATATTCCACAGACAAGGAATTCAATGTAACCCCCCTCCCCAAATCATGTGGCACAATGCATAAGTCAGCATTTCAGTTTGGACATACACCATCCATTTTATACAATGAACATCCTATCCAAGGGAAGCTAGAAAACTCTAAGACTGCCAGATGGGTAATTGTCTAGAGTATTCAGGGAAATGGTAGTTATTATGGTTCGCTGACTCTCCAAGGTGGTTTGGCTCATTTATCATTTTAAGCCATCCAGAATTATAGTAACCAAAACACAGTGGCTTGATCTTGTCAGTTTCATTTTGTTCAATGTGCTCAAATTTTCAGGTCTGAGCATTTTATAGCACATCACTTTCATGAACGACCGTTTTCTGCTGAAAGGCTCTATATTGAGTGAGTAGGGTAACCACAGGTACAATAATAAAGAGAAGGCTTCTGCTTCTTATTATTTCAGCTCATGAACTTACTGTGGGGTGTAAGACTAAGATACCCACAGTGTTAAATTTTGATTGTTCTTTGTTTCTTATTTGTTCTGGGTTGTAAGAAAAGAAGTAAATTGAAATGCCATTTGTGGATTTGTTGAAACAGGTAAGGTAGTCAACAAACTGCTGTATTTGAAGAGCTGCCATAATCCTATGGAAGGAATGTTTAATGTGCTTTTTGAAATCTGAGTTAAAATTCAAGCTCTTGAATGTAGTTATTTGGTTTTGGACCCTCAATTTCTATCTGTAAGACTTAATGCTTAACCCAGAGCTATGAACTATGTATAAACAACGGGGAGGTTATACTGGTCATATCTGAATCTCCACTCAGTCATATATCGCAATGAACAATACAAAAGGGAACACTTTCAAACTCATGTGAGATGATTTTTCCACCTCCATAGCTGAGATTTTTATAAGAAAATCAAGCAAAAGGGCCACTTCCAGAAATTCTAGGCAACTCTCATTTTAAAAATTAGTTCTGGTAATTATAGAACTAAAAGTGATTTGTAGGATCCACTATTTATATGACTCGCTCACTTCAATTAGCAGTATCCTTTTAGTATTAATGGAGTAGAGTGAGCTGTAAAGAGGAAGGCATAATGCTCCTTGCAGTGTGGCCAAGGATGCTATGTGCAACTCTCAGATTACATTTGACTATTTCTGTCTGCAGCATCTTAATCTTGTTAAATACTTACAAAGTGCCTAAAATTTTCCATATGTGGTGCAGATATAAAAGATGCTATGATTGCTAAGTTATAGACAGGCCCTGCCCAGTAGCTCACAATCTGCTTGACGTGATAAAGAAATATCAGAAGGAGCATCCCTTGTGCAGCCATATGTTGGGGCCAGTTGGTTGTCCCACCCCCTGGTTACACTCCAAAGTCTCTTATTGATGTGACACTGTACAGATGGATCTGAGTCACAGTTTTGGGAATTGTGGGATATAAAAATGGCAAGCCTCATTATTACAAAGAAAGTTTAACGAAATTACTTATGGGAACATCTTCAAATAAGTTCCTAATATGCACACCACAGGCCAGGATACATGGTTCTAAAACTTTGATTCAAAGTTTTTTTACAGTCTTTCTTTCAAGTTTGTGGTTCAATGAGACTAAAATCATGGGAGACTCTTCTTTGGATGAATCATTTGTGAGTTCTTTCAAAGCCTTGACCATAGTAACCTGTTTCTGACACTCAAAATTTGCAATGCAGGTAGTCCTTGACTTACAACCATTTGTTTAGTGACCAAAGTTACAATGCCACTGAAAAAAAGTGACTTATGGCCATTTTCACATTTGCAACCATTGCAGCATCCCCATGGTCACATGATCAAAATTTGGGCGATTGAAAAATTGGTGTGTATTTATGAAACCAATTGCACTGTCCCTGATCACCATTTGTAATCTTCCCGGCTTGCTTCTGGCAAGCAAAGTCAATGGGGGAAGCCAGATTCACTTAACGACGGCATGATTCATTTTAACAATTGCAGTGATTCGCTTAAAAACTGTGCCAAAAAAGGTCATAAAATGGGGCACCACTCATTTAACAACTGTCTTGCTTAGCAGTGGAAACTTTGGGCTAAACTGTGGTCATAAGTCAAGGACTACCTGTATTCTTCAAGTCCTCTTTTCTACACATGTGTAGGCAGATCTTGGAATGTAAGGCAATTTAGTGTGATGCTGAAAAGCAGGCTATTCAGTACAGACCTGTTCTCATTTCTGTGCTTTGAAAGACATTGAAGAATGGCTAGAACATGGGGTGCTTGGCTATGTCTATGTCAGGGGTAGGCAACCTTGGCTCTTTTATGACTCGTGGACTTCAACTCAGGCTCAGGAATTTTGGGAGTTGAAGTCCACGAGACATAAAAGAACCAAGGTTGCCTACCCCTGGTCTATGTCAACAAATACGGTAGTTGCATATTTTGGACTCCTGTTTCCCTTCCTCAGTATCTTGTAGAACTTACTTCCTTTTGCATTTGATACAGACTGCCTTTTTTGAGGTCTGTCCCACATCATTAACTGTTGTTTGCAGAAGTAGTAATACATGATTTTTATGAAATTGCAAATTCAGATAGGAGAATGGGCCTGGACAAATGGCTAATGACAGCCACACATTTATTTTAATGTGTAATTCTGCTAATGGAATTAGTTAAAACAATTAAAATATGATGTGTGAAATAAGGTTACATGCCATATCTATCTCGCTCTTTCTGGTTATCGGACATCACAGCTTCGATTGGTGTCCTTTAAAAATGAAGAACTGTCCTGCTCTAAAAAAAACACCACATTTTTAATTACTTATTAGGAGCTCTTTAAAATATTTGTTTCCTTGATGAATTTGACTCTAAAGACGTTTTTGCCTTTCACCCATGTGACATCTAATCCTTCCCTAGGAAATTGGACTGTCGGCATTGATACAGCAAGAAGGTAGAGAAATAAAAAGATGCTACAATTATATTCTCTTACTAGTGGTGACCTCTAGTGTGAAACAATGGCATTTTAGAATCTATGGGATTTTAAATGATAGGGTTTTGCCAATTATTTCACAAAGAGATCTCATGTGTTCTGACTCCAAAAGAAAAAAAAAAAGCTAATTTCCCTTTTTAATTTTTTTAAAATAGACATTTCTCCATGTGGTAATTTTGTCCTCTCAGGCGTACCATCTGGTCCAACTTTGCATTTCCCCCTTTTTCTTTACATATAAGAAAAGAAAAAAAAGAAAACAAAAAAGAAGAAAACAAAAGAATTGTTCTAGCTTATTTGACCTGATATTTATGACTTCATTATGCACCAATCAGTATTATAAAAGATAATTAGGTTTTTATAGTCAATTATTCTTTTGTTCTTTGGAGTTGTCGTGTTTGCAAGATTTTGCAGTAGAGAAAAACAATTGTGTAGTTAAAGAAAAAGGTTATTAAGATAAATGCACACAACATGTGGAGACTCATTAATGATGATGATACTGTTATTGTTACTAATTTGCTTTTCAAGTGAGAACATAATTATTGTTAATGGAGAATGTTCAATTTAGTTTTATTTAGTTAATTTAAAAATAGAACTGTGCTGCCATTCAAGGTGAAGCCCAAACCAAAGACAACTCAGGAAACTTTGAGATCTTTTTAAAATATCTATTTAAGATAGGATTGCTGACTCTCAATTCCTCTGTTCAAAAGACCCTCGTGAAACTTTGGGTTTTATTTGTTTATCTGGATTGCCACACAATCATGACAAAAAGCTGGAAGAAGTTAATTTAGAAAGAGTTTTTTTTTTTTGCTTACTTTCATAAAATGTCTTAAAGAAAAGAGAAGGGAATGTTGGCTTTGGGATATCCAACATTGGTATCAGGCCATCATCAAGTACTATATCCCACTTTAGCATTTAGATGAAGGTCAGGGTTATGGGATCTGAAAACAGAGAATGTTCTCTTACCAGTGAGAGATTATGGAACAGTTGGGAGCTCTCAATCAATGTATAAAAAATCATAGAAAACTTAGATAAGATAACCTTTATTGTCATTTTTTACTGTGAGCACACTGGAACACATTAAAAATGGAATTCTGTTGCCAACTGTCACAAGGAAGTATATATATATATATACTCATATACATACATAACACATAAATACATATGCTATATACATACATATATATACACACACACATACATATATACATATACATACACATACAGTATACATTATATATTAGTCACTGTGCATTTTGAATACATAGTGGAAAAAGGAAGCTTGAGAGTTCACAAGGATGATACTATATGTAACAAAACTGTGACTGAATCTGGATGTTCTGCTTCAGATACCATGAAGCCTACTCCCAGAAGGTAACAAGGAAAACTGGTTGTGAAGAGGATGTGTAGCGTCCCAGACAATGTTGCGGACCCTGCTCAAGCAGCGCTTATATGCTATATCCTTGGGAATACTGCAGAAGTAATTTGAATATTGGGGGGGGGGGGTATAGACAAGTCTTAATAGGTTAAAGTAGTGATTGTGATCTTGCTTGGGAGATGCTAGAGATGTTGTTGCCTAAATACGTAAACTGAACATAAATAAAGTGCCTCAAAGTGTATCAAGATGTGACCTGGGAAAGGAACTTCATCTCTCAACCTAACCCTAACCCTCTAGAGATTTGAGGTCAGATCACTGAGGTTCTCTGTATAAGGTCCTTCTTATTAAAAAAAAGTACAGTGAATAAAGGAAGAAACATATATCCCCAAGGAAGAATTATTATTAAAAAATGGACTTTTGTGCTTTTCCAAATAGTGCCCTGGAATATTTAATGGTTGGAATAATGGCCTGGCCCATCACAGAACCTTAGAGATGACTCTTGGAGTGATTCAGGTGGGTTCTGCACAATTTTATGTGAAATATCTATATTGCACTTTCTACCATGGGCCTGCAGGATGTTTTACAAATGGAAACGAGAGCAATGCAAATTCAACTCCTGGTGAAAGAGAGAATGATAACCAACACGGATGCTGCAGCAAAGAACCGACATGTTCTGCATATGCCTGGACTAGAGAAAGGTCAAGAGACTCCCTGAAAAATTCTGACTCAGCTGCTATCTCCACACTGGATTTCAGAAGGAGCGTTATCTATAGCCCCACCCACTGGGTCTAGGACAACTCACCATGGCCAACTCACTGCAAGACAACTCGCCACATGACAAGAGTTACACTAATATCAAAGAAATTGTGGAATAGAATCATTAAAGGAAGGATGCAAAAGGAAGGACAAGTTGAAAGGTGAACGACAAAAATTAAAATAATTTTTTAACTATTTTAAATAATTGAATCATTGAATTGTCCCACGGCAAGTTGTTCTGCGGTGAGTTGGCCACGGTGAATTATCTCATGGTGAGTTGTCTATGGCGAGTTGTTCACAGTCAGTTGGCTGCTGTGAGTTGGCCATAGCAAGTTGTCCCATTCCACCACCCACTATTCTAAATTGGAGCTAAGGAATATGTAATTAACCAGATGTGACATCTTCAAGAATCTTGAATACTGAAGCCAATCATGCACATAGCTGATTATTCCTACAAAAATGGACTTAAGAAGACTGAAACCAAAATTACACCTGAACTGTGAACTTGAGACTTCAAAGGGAATGTGACACCATCCAACACATGATAAAATTCTACGTATCAGGGAAGATGACTGATTTCTGGCACTATCCCAGTACTATTCCAGAGGGAAGGAATAATTACTGTAATACGTCTGCAAACTCAGTAGTCAGCCCTGAATGCTAGCCTTCAGAGGTGTACAAAATTGGATTACTCTGTCCATGCCTGAAAAGATCGAATCAAACGTAGCCAAATAAACTCTGCCCTCCCTGTTCTTCCCCTTATCTTGCTCATTTGTCCATGTCAATAGGGATTTATTGGGTTGGGATTCCTTGGACACCATGCCTAATTTGCCAGATCCTTATCTGCTTCTTCTAAAGATGACATGGAGCATTTTGAGATGCGAATAGTTTGAGGAAAGACTGTCCAACGACACCGCTTATGTTCTTCATTAGCAGTAGACTCAGTGCACACATTGTTCCACTTCTTTAATTACTTGTAGAAATTGTAACATGGAGTCAAAGTTGTGTGTGGGCATGTGTTTGTGTGTGCATCCGCATGCATTTAATTTTTGTTTATTTGTATTTTGGAACCATAAGCAAACATATGGAGTTTTCACACACACAAACACTATTATTTGTTTCAATAGAGGAGGAGTAATTGCTGTTAACAATTCCAGTTCATTAACAGGGGCAATTTTACCATGAAGACTATTAAGCAACAGGTTGTTGTTGTTTTTTTTAAAAAAATGACTTCATCTTTTATTCATCAATAAGAGGATTAACTTGTTGACTTGATAGGAAAACTGCTTTATTAAAAAAAGAAATATGAATACAGCTAACATACAAACAGGGAAAGCAAAACGATCGCTTGAATCCAACATCAGAGGCTTTTCAAAAACAATGACAACAGGAACAACAACAGGGGACTTTCTACAAATCATTCACTTTCTTTATTTCAGTGTCAAGACTAGGTATTATCAACTCTAGAGACTGGAACTATTCAGAAAGTTCACACAAAAATCTATTTTGTGATGCAACTGAAAGTTGTTTCCCAGTCATATGGGAGTAATTGTACTGATGGAATGCAATTAATTTTAATTAAAAATACATTAAATTGAGCCAAATTTTAAATGTTTGCTTTAGCTCTATCTAATTCTTTGTGTTACTGCCAACTTTTTCAAAAGGCAATTGTGACTCATGGCAAAAAAAAAAAAGATTGAGTCTTGTACATTGTATATTGAACCTAATGAAACATCTTTAACAGAATAACAGACTCGAAGGGACCTTGGAGGTCTTCTAGTCCAACCCTCTGTTCAGGCAGGAAACCCTATACCGTTTCAGACAAATGGTTGTGTAATCTCTTAAAACCTCCAGTGTTGGAGTTTCATTTTAATCAGTCACATGACGTCCTCACATGGGTTATCTAAAAATCCAAATGAGCAATCCAAATTATTCATTTAGCCCTTAATAAAAGTAAATAGTGCAGTCTTAACAAATCTCAACCATACTTATGCTCTGATTTATTTATTTCTCATTTCTGCATAGGTACAGTTACTTCTTCCTCAAATGAAATTATCAGATAGATCAGGCCCATTATCCAAATTAATATTGCTAAGGGAGAAAATGCTTTCGTGGCATTGACAAGTGTGGCTTCATTAGCTTCAGATGCAGCATTTTCGGCTTTAGTGCTCTCATTCCTGCACACGTTGTACATAGTACAATTCATTAGTTTAAATTTTATGAAAAGTACATGCTGTTTAAAGCTAGCATTTTGGCTTCTAATGGGCTTGATTGCATTTTAAGATCCTTTCCAGAGACATTTTATTGACCTGGCAGCCCAATTAGGTCTGTAAAATAATGTCAGGATGAACTGGCTTTATAGGTGCTCTGTGTTAATAGCTCTCAGTATTCCATTAAACTTGTTTGGATTCAGTAGTGCAAGAGGGAGGACAGGAAATTAATATATCAAACACATATATAGCAAATATCACTTTCAGACACAGTATTTGTCACAATGCCTCAGTGCTTAAACCCTGTCACGGAAGTGTTTCTCTGTGGTCCTCCTCTCTTAATTCCCCCCTTCCCTAATAACACATATAGGTAGTCCTCCCCAAAACGGAGCCCAACATTTTTGTTCCTAAGCAAGACAGTTGTTAAATGAGTTGTGCTTCATTTTTGCCACAGTTGTTAAGTGAATCATTGCGTTGTTAAATGAATCAAATGGTGGCTGAGTGAACCTGTTTTCCCCCATTGACTTTGCTTGTCAGAAGCCAGCTGGGAAGGTTACAAATATTGATCACGTAACCTCAGGACAGTCCTCGACAGTAGTCCTCAACTTATGACCACAATTGAGCCCAAAATTTCTGCTGCTAAGTGAGACATTGGTTAAGTGAGTTTTATGACCTTTCTTGTCACATCTCATGGTTCCGACAGATGAAACTCTTCAAAAGAACTTTGAAGCATTGTTTACCTTAAAGAATCTTTTATTCGAGAAACAAAGTATCGGCACTACATAGTTAAAGCCAAAAACTGAATTCCCCTCCCCTGGGCACAAAGTAACCAAGCACAATTCCCTCCTCCAATTAACTGTCATAAATCACATTCCCCAATTAGCTTGAAGTGCGGGCTTTCTCCCCAGCTCTCCAGCCCACCAAATCTTTATCAACTCTGGGCGCAATAATCTTGGATTCCCACAACTAAGTTATTATCTCATCCACATTCCCTCTCCCAGCATCAACTAACTCTAAAAGCAAAAGAGTAAAATGGCTGCATTTCCATCTGTTGTCAAAGCAAGAACATCCGATGTTAGCAGCGTTGATACTACAGTTGTTAAGTTAATAACTGCAGTTGATGTTAGTAATGGCTTCCCCATTGACTTTGTGTGTCAGAAGGTCATAAAATGGAATCACATGACCTCAGGACACTGCAACCGTCATAAAATATGAGTCAGTTGCCAAGTGTCTGAATTGTGATCATGTGACCATGGGGATGCTGCAGCGGTCATAAGTGTGAAAACCGGTCCTAGGACACTTTTTCAGTGCCATTGTAACTTCAAATGGTCACTAAACGAATGGCTGTAATTTGAGGACTACCTGTATACATTTCCTTGTGGCACTTGGAAAAGATGCCCCTGTGCTGGCTATCTCTAGATTCATCTGCTGGGAAAGGCCTGGGCTGTAAAGGCTTCAAGCCTTTCCCCGATACAAATAGGAGCTCATGAAACATGAAGACTGTCCAAATTTAAATTGCCTCTCTACAAGGAGCTCTGACTGGGAAAGTGGACTTCCTTGAATAATGGATAAGGTGTTAAAAGAATTACTGTGGTAATGAATGCCATGTGTTAAAGTACAGTCATTATCGTGGTTCAGCTGTCTGATTCCAGTGCTCTTTGTTTCATCAGCCCCACCTCGCTCGCCTCAATCCTGCACACTTTTGATATTTTCCCCAGCCTTCCCCAGCTTTTCTCTGGCAGGCCTTCCAACAATTAGCCTGCCGTTCTTATGGTTCTGCAGTTTTGCAGTTCTCTTTCCCTTTTTCTGTCCTGTCGTCATTAGAGATCCTGGTCACTATCGCAAATAGTGAGAGGACCAGGGAAAGGAACCCATTCTGGTCACAAAACTGTGACCAGGGGAGTTCTTTTCCCTGGCCCTCTTGCTCTTTGCTATAGTGGTGAATATCTGTAGCTTCGCTGTAGGATGAGGGTGGAGGTTTGTTCCCCGAGCTTGTGGGTTGGTTTCCAAATGTTTCATTAGTAGGTTAGGTAATGTTACCTAGCCTGGTAATGAAACGTTCGGAAACCAACGTTGGAGAACAACCCTCCACCCTCAGCTCTTGCTATTGTTTTTGAGACACTGTCAGCCCTAGTCACCGTTAATTGCCAACAATTATTTATTCATACCCCTACTCTATAATTTTTACAAATAACTCAAGCTGGCGAACGTATTCCACATGCTTTCCTTCTCCTATTCTTTCCACAACAACAATCCTGTGAGGTGGGTTGAGCTGCGAGGGAGTAACGGACCCAGCTGGTTTCCATGCCTAAAGCGGGACTTGAACTCACAGTCTCCTAATTGTAGCCTGATGACTTAACTTCTAGACCAAACTGGCTTTTGATTATTGGCTCTCTAATTATTGCTCAGAGCTTTTCAAATCCAGCTTTTTTTTTTTTAAGTAATACAGGTAGTCCTAGTTTAGCAACTGCCTCGCTTAGCAACCATTCCCAGTCACAACAGTGATAAAAAAGTAACTGTGACCAATTCATGCATTTACAACCTTTGCAAATCTGTAAAGAAAAGTAAAGTTGAAGTAAAATCATTAAATCTAGTTGTGGTTTTCCTTAGTGACTGATCCACTTATCAACTAAATTTCTGGTCTAACTGTTATTTGGCTCTGGCACCCAGCAACATGTCTAAAATGAGAAAATTAAGTCGTTTTAATGAAATGATTACTTAAAACATCCACCTTTTCCTGTATTATAACTGAATGGTTTTCTGGGCTACGATTTCAAAAATAAATCAACAAATAAGAAAATAATACGATACGTTCAAATGAGATGAAAAGCAATCAATGAAAGCACCAGTCCAGTAAAAGATGAAAAAGGGCTGGGGGGAAAATGCACATGGCTATCTGGTGGATCTTGAGGTTTTTGTCAAAACAAGAAATGCAAATTCCACCTCCTCGTATCTGCCTTTGACAAAATGAGGCATAGATAAAAGGGGCGGGGCTTGTGTCACAAAGACCTAATTCTGCTTTCCTCATTCCTCTGCATGCTGCTGCTAATATAATTGATTTAAAAAGCCATTTAAAAGCAAAGCATGCCAGCAGAAATATTCTGGATTAAATAATTATAAGGGGGGTTGACTGAACATTTGAAAATATGGCAAAGTAGGCGCCAGGCAGGCCTCTCTGGAAGGGGAGGTTATAAGTAGGGAGAGGCTATTAAGGAAAGGAGCCTGCTCTTCTGAGGGTGCTTGAAGCTGGGCTCTGGTAGAGAAATAGGAGAAGAATGGAATGCTTAAGAGAACCAAAGGAATAAAAGGATGTGTACTTGGTAAAGAAAGAAATGGAAGTAATGGAAAATAAAAATATGTGCAGAAATGTCTAGTTCTGTCTAAATACATGTAGGATCTTAAAATGTTTGAAAGATGGTAAGAGCTAGGGAAAATATTACTACTGGTTGGAAAGTAGTGGTTGCTGAGTTTGGAGAATGAATGCAAGGTTAGGTGAGGTGGGAACAAATTCTTGAGGGACACAGAATGGCAAAAAAAATATTTTAGGAGGAAAAACAGGATTATGCATGTGCTTAACCTTCCCACTGAAATCAATGGGATCACAAACCTTAACTTTGTCAGGACTGTGTCTTGGTTATATGCAATCATTTCTCAGTTAAGTCAATATTTATTATACCATGAAAGCATTTTATGATCAGAGGTATGTAACTAAGAGAATGCCTTACCAGATGCTTCTGCCCCAAGCTGTGAAGGATTTTGAATGAAAACACTAGCATTTTGAATGGGTCCAGAAATGAATAGCTAACGAACATAATAGAATGATAATATTCAGCTTTCAATCGGTAGCCTTGCTACAAAATATTCATATACCTATAAATATACAGGTGGTCCTCGACTTACAACAGTTCATTTAGTGACCATTCGAAGTTGCAATGACACTGAAAAAAAGTCACTTATGACCGTTTTTCACACTCATGACCATCGCAGCATCCCCGTGGTCATGTGATCAAAATTCAGACGCTCGGCAACTGACTCATATTTATGACCGTTGCAATGCCTTGAGGTCAAGTGATCAGCTTCTGCGACCTTCTGACAAGCAAAGTCAATGGGGAAGCCAGATTCACTTAACAAGCATGTTACTAATTTAACAACTGCAGTTATTCACTTAACAACTACAGCAAGAAAATTGTAAAATGGGGCAAAACCCACTTAACAAATGTTTCACTTAGCAACAGAAATGTTTGGCTCAATTGTGATTGTAAGTTGAGGACTACTTGTACACAAAATGTGCTGCAATATATCTCTATCTCTCTATATCTATCTCTATATCATCTATATTTATCAACCTCTAGACACACATATACATATATGTGTGTATGTGTATCTATCTATCTATCTATCTATCTATCTATCTATCTATCTATCTATCTATCTATCTATCTATCTATCTATCTATCTATCTATCTATCTATCTATCTATCTACCTACCTACCTACCTACCTACCTACCTACCTACCTACCTACCTACCTAGAAACATACATACATACATACATACATACATACATACATACATACAAGATTCATGGGCTGATTCATGTATTACATCTTGCAGTATTTTATAATTGGCATTTATATAGCACATTTAAAGATCAAAGAGCTTCCCATTAAGTTGTGCAAACCCTTTGAAAGTCATGCAGGAACAGTACAAAACCTCTTTCTGAATCTCTAAAGCAGCTCTTCTTTCTCCAGTTCTTCCCTAGCTATTTCATAAGTTGCTCTCAACATAGCTACTTCATAAGTTGCATAACCCAGCAGGAGAAGAACTTGAAATCAAGTACATGGTACATCTGGTAGTGCTTGTCTGTCTGTCCGTCCGTCCATCCATCCATCCTTATATCTAATAGGTATTTATTTATTTCAAGTCCTTATTCTTTTCATAAATAACTCAAGGTGGCAAACTAATAATAGTAAAGTAATACATCTTCCTCCTCCTATTTTCCCCACAACAAGAGCCCTGTGAGGTAGATTAGACTTAGACAGAATGACTGGCCCAAAGTTATCCAGTTGACTTTCAGGCCTTAAGGCAGGACTAGAACTCACTGTCTCCTGGTTTCCAACCTGGTGCCTTAATTACAAGGCCAAACTATTGTTGAACTTCTGATTGTAAACTGAACTTGGAATCTTTCAAGTCAAGACCGCCTCTTCACCATCGTTGTTGCTTTTTTGTTATTCTTATTGTTATCACTTCTAAAAGGAGTAATCCAGTTAATAATTGATATTTTCCGGGTGGGTTTCTCGGGGTAGTAAAAATGTCAAAGAACAGGGGAAAATTTTTTTTAACTATAAAACAGAACTGACAAATGAAAGTAATAAATATGTTAGGAAAATCCTTGTTAATCCACCCTCACTCTCTTCCATGTAAAATTTCAAAAGACAACCCAAACTTCCTATCTAGTTTGGCAGTAAGCCAACAACTCATCAACCAGTCTGGGGGTTTACTTTTGCAGCATTGCAATCTACTGAACAGGTGTTTACTACTATATCGTGGGATAACTGTTATCACTGATTTTTATTTTTATTTTTCTGGGGGCTTCTATGCAGTGTTTTTAACAACTCACTTGTAAATGGTTAATGAACTTTTGATGCCAGCTGAGTTCTTGGAACTCTTATGTCATAATGGCACTGAACTGATGATTAATTATGTATTTCTCCAATGTTCCAGGAATGTTTGCTCTGCTCTCCCTTGCTGATAAAAAGAAAATGTCAGGTTTCTGTCCAGCATTTGAGCAAATCTCATCAACAAAAAATATTTTCCATTGCTTTGATCCTTCTCTTATATAACATGGCAACCCCAGCCTGGTATGGAAATCTTCTTTAATAATGTTCTTTGTAATTTGATTACTTTATGAAAAGTGCACTTACCTTCCAGACTGAAAAATGAATTGGCCATAGATATAATTGCAATCTGAATTGACTTCCTTTGCCTATCATAAGTGAAAAGAAAAGAGCAGTAGTGTATAAAAACTACTTCTGGAAGAAAAAAAAGTTGTGTGGCTCAGTTTAATGCAAGGATTAACATTACGAAAAAAAAAGTTCTTATAACTTTCCTGTTAACATATACTGCAAACTAATAAAATATATAGTACGATCCTAATTTGCAAGGTTTCTACATCTGAGCTTGGAAACTGGGGGAAAAAGTTAAAAAAGATCTTAGTCCTTGTCTTAAAGATTACATTATAGTCTCAATTTATTCACTTTTTAAAAAGAAAAGCGAATGCACATTCTTCTTCTGAAGTACCGCTGCAGCAAAAGTGAATTTGCATTTTTTATTTTACATTGTTTTATTATATATTATAAGTATATATACAAGTAGTACGTTATGTTATTTGGGTATGGTGGTACTTATACAGTGTTGACTGGAGATGATTAACACTCTGATGATTTAGGTAACGTAAATCCTTAAAGCTAAAGGAAAAAAGTTTATGTCGATATTAACTATGATTTCTAAAATATTAAAGTTTAATTAAATTTTAGAGCTGAGTGACAAATAACTGCAAAATACATCAAAGTCCTCAAAGAATGAATAGAAAAACAGAAACCCCTTTTGCTGGTGAAGACTTTGGCAAAGTGTGACTTAAAACTATTTAGAAAGAAGAAAAATGCCTTCAGCTCCACCTGATTCAGTTGGTTCCTAAGTAGCTTTTTGTATTTTTGCGATTCACACAACCGTGAGTCCTTTCAGCAAACCAGCCTGTATGGCACAAGACATTAAAATGCTGACTTGGGGCAGATTTCTCGAACTGGGCCGTCTGTGGCTGAAGGCTTGTCTTTATAAGCTGGCACAGTCCTACTTTCCAAAAGGTAATCAGGCATAGTCAGCTTTACTCAAACGAATTGAAGGTGTCAGAACTGATAACAAAAATTCACAGCAGCATAATTTAGTTTAACTTCCTAGTCAAGGAAGAGAAGCAGACACAGTGGCAATTTGAGGAAACTACTAATAAAAGCGACCATCTTATTTCAGCAGCTAGTTATCAAACAAACATGCTAATAGACATTTCACTTGGGGGCATGACTGTAGTTTATCCACAGATACTTTTTGGTTCCCTTTGTTATTATTAATTCTTGGTGTTTTAGAATTAGACTGACTCTCTAGGCACCTACAAAGAGTAGTAAGTGTTGTCATTGAAATAAGTCATGGTATGAATTAAGGTTTTCTGCTCATGTTTGAATTACAGGTAAGTCCTCAACTGAGCCCAAAATTTTTGTTGCTAAGTGAGAAATTTGCTAAGTGAATTTTGCCCCATTTTATGACTTTTCTTGCCACATTTGTCAAGTGAATCGCTGCAGTTGTTAAATTAGTAACATGGCTGTTAAATGAATCTGGCTTCCCCATTGACTTTGCTTGTCAGAAGGTTGCAAATGGTGATCACATGACCCCAGGACACTGTAAATGTGAGTCAGTTCTCAAGCCTCTGAATTTAAATCAAATGACCATGGGGATGCTGTAATGGTCATAAGTGTGAAAAATGGTCATAGGTCACATTTTTTCAGTGCTATTGTAACTTTGAACAGTCACTAAGTGAACTGTTGCAAGTTGAGGACTAACTGTATTTTGGATTCACATCGTTTTCAATGCTTTTTTTTTTTTTTTTTTGAGAATGGGGAACGTTGCTTTGGGAGCCCCTGAATAATTTTTAGGTTTGAGTGAAGGCAGTTCGTTCTGGGAAAAGGTTCCTGAAGCTTCCTTGTTACAGGCTCACACCATCAACAGAGTTTGAGCCGGTTGTCCTGGGGTGCAAAATTAGCTTTAAACATCTTTCAATATAGAAGTGAACAAAAATAAAACATTTGAGGAAAATAACAGGCAGAGCAGAAGGAGAACATAAAACTCATGGGGGAAAGAAGTTGAAAATATAAAAGTAGGCAATTTTATTTGAAATAATTAAAGAGAGATTGAAATTCTGCGGGAAGTGCGATGGAAAAACACATTACTTCAATAAGTGTTTTAAAGCCTCTCAATTGCAAGGTGTAGCATTTCCCCCCCCTTTTTTTATATATATATAAAACTAACTTGACAGCAAAACTATCAAAATGCTTTAGGTCTCTGCGTCTTGGAAGGAAAGGTCACCCTGCTGCCTCTCCAAAATGCAAACACTAATCTTTCGTAAGCAGCAGAGTACTTCTATTATCAGCTGAGCAAGGTCCAATTGTCAGTGATTGACAAGGTTTCCACATCCAGATTTCTCCATCACTATGCTTAACAACTCAGGGCTTTCAGGCTGTTGCTTGTGATGAAAATTCAGCAGGGAAGAGGGAGAGAGGGGGAGATGGACAATTCAGTGATGGGGTTCACGCCGTGTGCATTAGTTAACATTGCGCTGGGCGACCGAATGTTCTGCTCAGCAATGCAGAATCCTGGAGCAGAGAATGCAAAGCTTTCTTGTTGGGTCACATGTCAGCTAAAAGCCTATTAATTCACCTGGCGCAGGATGGGAGTTTTAAGGGAGAAAAAATGGAAGCACTTAAAATAAAAATAAAAATCCCAGGATAGTCAATTACAAAGAGGCCACTTTGCAAATTATGGGGGGGGGGAAATCCCCAATTGACAAAGACCATGTATCTTCACCCATCTATGATGCATGAGGTTATCTAAGATGTTAGGATAATCATTAAAATAGGTAATTAGGAATGCGCTACTGCCATAAAGTTACATGATGACTCCCCTGGATGCTTCCCCAGGTACCTTTCCAGATGTCAACTCGGAGGAGGATGAACCAGTTCCAGGCACTTCAGGAAGGGAGTTGGTCAATGGCTCCAAGCAGCCATCTGAGAGTGATTTGGCTGAAGCACAGCTGCACCGGGACAGCCCTGAGGCTTCAGGTGGAGAAAGCATGCAACTGCAGACAGTCAGCTATGAGGAAGAGGAACTGCCTTCAGCACCTGATCCAAGAACACGTAGAGCAGAGAAAAGGCAGGAGTGGCGAAGATCAGCCCAATTACTTGCAAGGAGGAAGCCTCACCCTTCTTGATGGGCTGCACCCAAAGCTGGCTATTTAGCACAGCAGACAGATGGAGATAATGCTGGGAACAACGTGTTCGTTTCCTTGCTGTGTGTTCTTGCCTTCAACTTTGGATTGTGTCTTTTCAGCTGTTCCTTTGCCTTGCCTTTCCCTGTGGACTTGCCTTTGCCTTGAGGACTAGTGTTAGCTTCATTTGAGTAGCCTGTGGAACTCATTGAGTTTGAGCTGGTGCCTGGTGCCGGCACAGGGAATCCCTGGGGGATACCAATTCAGGCTCAGAAGCCTTAATAAAGTCTCCTTACACCCATGGTGTGTGGGTGTGAGTGGGACAGCACAAGTTATGACTATCAGGGAGTTAGCAAAGGGAGCAATCACAAATTAAGATACAGGTAGTCCTTGACTTATGACCAGAACTAAGCCCAAAATTTCTGTTGCTAAGCAAAACATTTGTTAAGTGAACGTTGTCCCAGTTTACAACATTCCTTGCCACAGTTGTTAAGTGAATCTGGCTTCCCTATTGACTTTGTGTCAGAAGATTGCAAAAGGTGATCACATGATCCTGGGACACTGCAACTGTCATAAATATGAGCCAGTTGCCAAGCATCTGAATTCTGATCACATGACCATAGGAATGCTGCAATGGTTGTAAGTGTGAAAAATGATCATAAGTCACTTTGTTGTTGTAACTTTGTATGGTCACTAAGTGAACTGTTATAAGTCAAGGACTACCTACATTGCTTTCTGCTGTTCCAATCTTAATTTTTCATTGTTTTTGCTGTCATTTCATTCATCCTTGGAATTTTTTTTTACAATTTCCTTTGAGAATCATACTAAAAAGGAGGCAATAAATTTATCTTTACTACTGCTTCTTATTTCCTCTTTTAGCTGCTATCGCTCTCACCTCAGTGTGAACATTTGGATGGTAAACTTGTGAAGTATACCTGGACCATTGTATTTTCTGGAACAACCTTTGTTGCCTGCTAGACTTCTAGGTTTTTTTTTTTTAAAGCAAGGCATCAATCTCAAGCATCATCTCCGCTTTAAGATTGTGGAACCTGTGAGAAACCCAGAGTCAGAATATTTTAGGGTTAAGGTGAGCTGCACTTGCTCAGTTTTCTTCCGGGTCAGTTCAAGGCACTAGTATCATCTTTAAAGCCTTACACATCACATGTCTCTGCATTTCCTTAAGAATATATGCCCATCCCACCAGGTAGTGTGGGTGCCTACATCAGATAGAGACAAGATTTTACTCCTCTGCTACTTAGTGGGACCTTAGAAACATGCCTTTTCTGGGACTGCCCCTGCCTTGTGAAACACCCTCCCGCTAGCCAGTCAACGGTTGCCCACCTTTCCAGCATTTAGAAAGACCATTAAGACCTGGCTTTATATGTTATACCTGTTTGTACAGGTTGAAGGCACGGCAGGGGACTGGATGAGCCTGCTGTACAGTATTTTCAAAGGGGCTGCTTATGGCGCAGGGTTCTTATTAATCAAATGTATATAGCCGACCATCTCACAAGAAGTAACTCTGGGCAGCGTACAACAATCAAATCCATTTTTATTATTCTATTGTTTTTATGATTGTTTTATTTATTGGTTTTATGGTTGTTATAAGCTGTTCAGAGTTGCTTATAATGGGTAGCCATATATATCTTTTAAATAAATAGACAAACTGAGAGGGTGCCTGTAAGACTTCTGTCTGCAAATATCTGCCCTAATCTGAAGGCCCTCTGTTAGCCATAAAGTCAAAGTTTTCTATTAGTGGATTGCTTTGCATCTAGAAGGGACTCCAAGTTGGCAAAGAAAACATGATGCTCTCAATAAATTTAGAAAGGCAAACTTATTAGTGGAAACAAGTTACTGTGTTATAAATTATTCAGGCAAGTCAAGATATGAGGGGTCCTTGGTGCTCTCTGGGCTTGATTGTTTTCTTTCAAACATTTCATTACTGAAACTAGGTAACATCATCACTGCAAGTGAGGAATAGGATTTGCTCTCAGTTTATATTCCAGTTGCTTGACCTGTCAGTATTGGAGGGAATGGTCTTGAATGTTCTTTGATTGGACTGTTTACTGTTAGCTTGTTTGGCAGTTCCTTGATTGGGGTATTGTTTATTTCTTGATTGTTGGTCTGATGCTAATCTTGGTGTTAATCTATGCTCATCTGGGTGTTGATTGCTGGTAGGGAGGTGCTTTGGGTTTTTTGTTCCTTTTTTGTTTGCTGATTGTCTCTTTTGTCAAGATATTTTGATAAAAGTCAAGATATTTTGCTTCTTGAGGCAACTGACAATATGATAGCTTCTTCCCTCATAAGTTTGCCAATTAAACTTGTAGTATCATCTACCACATCTATGGGCATTGGGCAGATTTAGAGTGCTTAACAGATTGAAAAGAAAACAACTGTTCTGTCATTCAACGGGGAGAGAGATAACCCAACCTAGTTCAGGAAGAGCAGCCAGGATGTCTCTTGGCACAATCTCCAACCTCATTCAGCAATTGCCCTTCCTGCATAAGCCTGGGGATGGGTCTGGAAGAGTTCCATAAGACCATTTACTGATCTCTCTTTTTTTAAAACAAAATCTAAGTACAAAATATGGCTCTTTGTATTTTATTTAAGAAACAAAAGAAAAATTATCCTTATCAAGATAGTATTATAGATAGTTAACTGTTATAAATGGGAAAGGGAAAAACCAGCTGGGAACAATTTATCCATTCTCTCCTGCTGTTGTGTGTAAGCCTACCCAAAGGTTGTTCAAAAATATAGAAGGAAAGAGAAAATAAAAGATCAGTGTTGGGAATGCATGGAAAAAAGCCTCCAGGGACATGCTTGAGTAACTAGAATCTGACCTTGGCAAGTTAAAGAACAAAAACATGGTAGCAGTGTTAAGGCTTAAATCTCAGAAGCCCTGCTGAGATACTTTGATGTCTGATATTTTGTGATCTTCCAGGGTCTGACCAAGAGAAATAGCTTATGGGAGTCAAAGAATAAAGCCCAATACAGTAGTCTTATATCAACTCAAGAATACATCCTAAAAATAATAATAAAAAGGAAAGGTCTGAAAGTACAATATTTTCTCCATACAAAGACCAGAGTTTCTTTGATTTGCCACATGTTTTGGACCTCTTTCATCCAGCATATCTTAAGCTTCTGCTGTGTGATGATTTTATAAGGGAATTTAAATTGAAGGGATTTGGAAAGAAGAAGTGCTGAGAAAGTGATGACCTAAAATGTCATCTCATCTCAGATCCTTATTTATCTGAAATAAAAATAAATATGGGCAGGCTTTCAAAATCATTCTAAGCAGTCCTGCTTTGTGCTTGTAAATTGTAGTGCAGGGGTCTTCAAACTTGGCCCTTTTGTGACTTGTGGACTTCAGCTCCCAGAATTCCTCAGCCAGGCACGCTGGCTGAGGAATTCTGGGAGTTGAAGTGCACAAGTCATAAAAGGGCCAAGTTTGAAGACCCCTGTTGTAGTGTAATGATTCTTTTAGAGTATTGAACTGCCAAGGAAGAAAAATAGCTGATTAAAACAAATTTACGGTCACTTTTTAGATGAACCTTTTGCTAAAAGGAATTAAATAGGCATAATTTGTTACAATACCAAAAATAAAAAAGGATTAATGCTGTGGTTCATCTGTTATTCTGTCATATATTTTCTTATATTAACAAAATTATTTCATGAATTAGAGTTCAGTTTCCAACTGTCTGAAATATTTAACAGCTATCATGCAGTAACAGTTATAAATTACAAACAGTGATGTTTAAATACCAAAAAGTTTCAAAATTTCCTGACCTTTGGTCTCACAAATGGCAGATGACCAAAAAACTCATATTTCAGTGATGCCTTCTTAGAGAGAAACTGGACTCAACACAATGAAAAATTCCTCCACAAAATTCCTAGGAGCAGAAAAGTGATATGTCCCTAAGCAAGAATCAGTCTCTAGTCATGATGAATAATATCATACACGCCACATTCTGATCAAGCATTCCAAAAGGATATCATGGTTGTTAGCTTCACACCTGAATAGAGGTCCAGCAGCAGTAACAATGATTGAAAACCTGGCAAACATCCCCTTCCAAGACAACCAAGACTGTATTTATCTGAAAATTAGGATTGAGCCGATATTAAAAATTTCCCTGATGTATTGGTAAACAAGATTAGTATATAACAAGGATCCTGGCCTATAAGGATTCTACATCAACCACATGACATCTTAAGCACATTTCATTTCTAATGAAGTCAGATGGACATTTGTTAATGTCACTAATATGACAGGACAATTCCCCATGATCACTTCTGCCTATGTATGCATACTGAGGGGATTTGTTCTCATATTTTTTTTTTCCAAAATGAGGTGGACTTTTTTTTAGTTTCTGAAATGGGATCTATAATTTTTCTGCTTGTTTATTTTCCATCAGCATCCCATTTGAGCAACTCCTTCCTTTGGCTAAGGGAGTATTTTAAGTTAAGATGGGCAACTTTTGTTGAATGAAAGCCACACTAGTTTCTAAACTGCATGTGCAGGACTGAACTGTACTTGGGTAAGCACACATTTTAAAACACAGGTGAGGGTAGAAAACCAATTATTAAAACATACATATTATTTCTTAAAATTAATTTAAATGTTTACATTATTTATTTATTTATATCCCAACTTTATTATTTTTACAAATAATCCAAGGCAGCAAACATATCCCATACATCTTCCCCCTATTTTCCCTACAAGAGCTCTATAAAATGAGTTCGATTGAGAGAGAGAGAGAGAGAGAGAGAGAGAGAGAGAGAGAGAGAGAGAGAGAGAGAGAGAGAGAGAGAATGACCCAAAATCACCCAGTTGGCATTCATGGCTAAGGCAGGACTAGAACTCATGGTCTCCTGCTTTCTAGCCTGGTGCCTTATCCTTTCACATCCCAGTTAATTCCCAGGTTTAAAATATGACTCTCAAGCAATATAATTATTCCAGCATATGGAATGTGCTGACTATCAGAAAAGGAGTTGAAGAGATGATGATGACAATGCATCTTTATCAAGGTATGAAGTAATACAAAGTCAATAATTTCAAATCAACCCAATAAAATTATTGCATAATGCAACAGACAAACATTAACAGTAGAACAAGTCTATCTTAAAGCAATGCATTAATAATTGGAGACAGGCACTAACATAACCTAATTAAGAATGGACTGAGAAATCTAGATCCTCCAATTACCCTTCCATCAAATCAAATGGACTTTAAATGCCCTTTAATGGACATTAAAGTTCCATAGGACAAAGGCAGAAAGAGCCACAGGACCAAGTCCTTAAAGGCCCAGAACCTGGAAACTATAAATCTGAAGTGAGAACCAAGATTCCTGCTGCAAGGAATGTAATGCAAAGAGTCAGTTTGGTCTAGTGGTTAAGGTGCCAGACTAGAAAGCAGAAAACCATGAGTTCTAGTCCCGCCTTAGCCATGAGAGCCAGCTAGGTGGCTTTGAGCCAGTCACTCTCTTTCAGCCCAACCCAACAATAGGGTTGTTGTTATTGTGGGGAGAATAGTAGGAGGAAGGTGTGTTGGATACTTTCCCCATCTTCAGTTAAATAATAAAGGCTGTAAACAAGTGTCGCGAATGAAGAGGGAAATAAGGGCAGAGACCAGCCTGGGAAGTTTGTGACTGGAAGACTCATAACATGAGCTCCTGTAGTTTAAGCTGGCCCATGGCCCAGATAGGTAGCCAGTGAGGGACCTGGGGCAATATTGAGACATAATAATGTAGATTGGGTCTAGTACAGTGCAAATGACACTTCTCTTGATTAAGATCAGGGTCAGAAAAGGATCAGAAACCCTTGCCCGGAGGCTTTTACAGCAATCTAGGAGTGAAACAACTGAGGCATGCACCAATAATGCTGAAGTCAAGTCCATCTACCCCCCCCCCCCACCCTAGATGGTATGAATATTTGTCAAGTGGAAATCAGTCACCCTGTTTGAGGAATGTTTTTTTCCTGGGGCAAGTTATTCTATGTCTCTCATCTGTAGGACTCTTGACATTCCTTTCCTGAAAGTAAATTTCCCTAACAGATGCGACGCTCTTCATTTTTTTAAATAAAACCCCTCATTTCCTTTGTAAGCCAGAAAGCATCTATTCTTTAAATTACTGTTTTCTTTCCCACAGTTCGCTAAGTTTCCCTAGCTAACAGAAGGCTTATAAGAGGAAATATTCCACCATTGCAGATTTGTTTTTTTGTTTTGTTTTTTATACACACTTGAAGTAAAAAGGTTTGGGATAGGGCATGGTAGCCTGCAGTCAGGACTGAATACCTTGCAAGCTGTTGCCAAAGTGTCTAAATCTGTAGAGGATTTTAAAAAGCTGGCATGTAGTCAAGCTGGCATGAGCACAGGACGGGAACAGCTTAAATAGTAAGTGTGGATATGCCCTGAATATCTTACAAGCTGTCTCCAAAATGTCTCAGTCCAGACAGGATTTCCTTAAGCTGGTTTAGATTTAAGCTGCCCTAAGTACAAAACAGAGCCTTTGTCTCACAACCTTACATTACACCAGAGAAGAAATGGGTCAGTTCTGGGATAAAGGAGGAATCTGCGGCAGTGAGTTGCTTATACAATGGCTGCTTTAATCTTTATCAGTCTGAGAACCGACTCTTACAGGGAGTCAGTCTCTTAAGGGAAGGAGCTGAATAGCGATGGGATCAGAAAACAGAAAATTCTGTCTTAGGCTTTGGCCCTTAAGCATGTACTGTCTATTATATTCAGGTATGTATTTTCCATTACAGAATGTAAAATGAACATAATCCACAAAGGGAGCTGCATAGATCTAGAAAAGTATTGCCACACTGTGTCATTTAGTGCATGAAATCTCTTTTGCATTATGGCCTTGTTGGCATAGCATGAAAAGCCATCAATCCTCGCTTATATACACGAATCCAATGCAACAATGCATGTCACCCATTTATGATAATTTGTCTCTCCTCTTTCCTCATCCTGGAATGTAATACAGGGAGTCCTCAACTTATGACACCAATTGGGACCAGAATTTTAATTGCTAAGCAAGGCTGTTGTTAAGCGAGTCATGGCTGATTTTATTACCTTTTTTGCCACAGTTAAGTGAATCACTACAGTTGTTAAGTGATTCACATAGTTGTTAAGTGAATCTGGTGAATCATGGACTTCGTTAGAAGCCTGCTGGGAAGGTCACAAATGTCGATTATGTGGCCCTGGAATGTTGCAACCTGGAATGTTGCAACCACATTATCAAGTGCCCAAATTTAATAATAATAATAATAATAATAATAATAATAATAATAATAATAATAATAATAATAATAATAATAATAATAATAATAATAATAATAATAATAATAATAATAATAATAATAATAATAATAATAAATAAATATAATAATAATAATAATAATAATAATAATAATAAATAAATAATAATATACTAATAATAATAATAATAATAATTGGAAGCAACCTTGGAGGTCATCAAGTCCAACCCCCTGCTCAGCAGGAAACCCTATACCATTTCAGACAAATGGCTGTCCAGTCTCTTCTTAAAAACTTCCAGTGTTGGGAGCATTCACAACTTCTGGAGGCAGGTTGTTCCACTGGTTAATTGTTCTAACTGTCAGGAAGTTTCTCCTTAGTTCCAGGTTGCTTCTCTCCTTGATTAGTTTCCATCCATTGCTTCTTGTCCTGCCTTCAGGCGCTTTGGAGAATAGCTTGACTCCCTCTTCTTTGTGGCAGCCCCTGAGATATTGGAACACTACTATCATCTCCCCCCTCGTCCTTCTCTTCATTAAACTAGACATAGCCAATTCCAGCAACCATTCCTTATATGTTTCAGCCTCCAGTCCCCTAATCATCTTTGTTGCTCTTCTCTGTACTCTTTCTAGAGTCTCAATATCTTTTTTACATCGTGGTGACCAAAACTGGATGCAGTATTCCAAGTGTGGCCTTACCAAGGCATTGTAAAGTGGTATTAATACTTCACGTGATCTTGATTCTATCCCTCTGTTAATGCAGCCTAGCACTGTGTTGGCTTTTTTGGCAGCTGCAGCACACTGTTGGCTCATATTTAAGTGATTGTCCACTAGGACTCTGAGATCTCTCTCACAGTTACTACTATTGAGCAAGGTACCACCTATACTATACCTGTACATTTGGTTTTCCTTGCCTAAATGTAGAACCTTACTTTTTTCACCATTGAATTTCATTTTGTTAGATAGCGCCCAGTGTTCAAGTCTGTCCAGATCCTCCTGTATTTTAAGCCTGTCTTCGGGAGTGTTGGCTATTCCTGCCAGCTTGGTGTCGTCTGCAAATTTGATGAGTTCCCCATCTATCCCCTCGTCCAAATCATTGATGAAGATGTTGAAGAGCACTGGACCCAGAACAGAGCCCTGGGGCACCCCACTACACACTTCCCTCCATGTAGATGAAGTTCCATTGAGGACCACATGCTGAATACGGCTGGTCAGCCAGCTATGAATCCATCTGGTGGTGATGCTGTCTAACCCACATTTTTTCTATCTTATCAAGCAGTAGGTTGTGATCTACTTTATCAAATGCCTTACTAAAATCCAAGTAAATTATGTCCACAGCATTCCTCTGGTCCACTAATTTTGTCCTCTGGTAGTTTCCCAGTGCTCCAGGATCTTTGAAAAATATAGTTCAGTGGTTCTGAGATCATATCTGCCAGTTCCTTGAGAACCTTGGGATGTAATCCATCTGGTCCTGGTGATTTGAACTTGTCTAGGCTGGACAGGTGCTCACTTACCATTTTCTCACCTATCTTAACTTGTGTTTCTATTCTGTTTTTTATGGCACTGTTTTTGATAGGTTGGACTGTTTTTTCCCTTTGTGTAAAGACAGATGCAAAAAATGAGTTAAATAGTTCTGCATTCTCCCTGTTGCTTGTCACCTTCTTGCCACTTTCACCCACTAATGGACCAATCATTTCCTTCACTTTTTTCTTGTTTTTTACATGTTGAAAGAAGCTTTTTTTGTTATTTTTGACTTTGGTCACAAGCCTTAGTTCATTTTGAGCCTTAGCTTTCCTCATTTCATCTTTGCAGGCTCGGGCTATTTGCTGATATTCTGCCTTAGTTATGTGCCCCTCTTTCCACTTTTTATGCTTGTCCTTTTTATCTTTCAATTTATCAGAGAGTTCTTTATGCAGCCATGCTGGTTTCTTTTGAGGGCTGTTATTTTTCTTCTTTGTTGGTATTGTGCTAGACTGGACTTTTATTATCTCACTTTTCAAAATTTCCCAAGCTTCTTGAGTTGTTTTCCTCTTGAGGATTCTCATCCATGGAATCGTTCTCAAGCCCTCTCTAAGTTTATTGAAATTAGCTCTCTTAAAGTCCAAGACTCTAGTTTGACTATGTTCTATTGCTTGTGCTTCCATAATGTTGAATTCCAATATTGCATGATCACTTCCCCCCAAGGTTCCTGTGGCTTCAACACCTTCTATCATTTCATCTCTGTTAGTGAGAATTAGATCCAATATGGCTAATCCCCTAGTTCCCTTCTCTACTTTTTGGGAGACAAAATTGTCTGCTAGGTTTGTCAGGAATCTGTTTGATCTTCCACTTGGTGCAGAGTTTGTCTCCCAGTTGATGTCAGGGTAATTAAAGTCCCCCATTACTATTGTGATGTGCTTCCTACATACCTTAGTTAGCTGACTAGCAAAAAGTTCATCTATTTCCTCTGTTTGGTTGGGTGGCCTATAGTATACACCTATGGCAATGTCATTTTTTCTCCCTTTTATATTGACCCAAATGCATTTAAGACAGTTTTCATCATTGTTGTGCTCTATTTCTGTAGAGATGTAGTTATTTCTTATATAGAGAGCAACTCCACCTCCTCTTTTATTTGGTCTGTTTTGTTTAAATAATTTAAATCCCTCTAGCTGTGTGTTCCATTTGTGGGTTTCATCCCACCATGTTTCCGCAATGGCAACAATATCATATCTGCCCTCATTAACCTGAATTTCTAGTTCACCCTGTTTACTGTTCATACTCTGTGCATTGGTGTATAGACATTTGAGGCCTTTATGACTGACCCTGTGTTTACTTTCTACATAAAATGTGTGGTGCCTGAGTTCCCCTATTTTCTTACCACCTGTTTGGTTAGTGCACTTTGTATGGCACTCGCTATTAAAAGCTTGATTTTGCTTGACAGCAAGGTTGATATTCTTGTCCACACACACATCTATGTTACATGCACTGATAGCCCTATAATTTTTAGATTGCCGGGGACAGGGATGTTCTGTATGAATTAACTCACTGTCCCGTTGTTTAGTTTAAATATTCCTCCAGAAAATCTGTGAATTTATTGCCGAGTAACTCAGTCCCTTTCTTTGATGGATGCAAACCATCTCTTTTGTACGTTTTTTCATTGGATCAGCTACAGACATCGTGACTAATATAACCAAAGCCTTCCCCTTTACACCACTCATTTAGCCACATATTGAATTCTGCTATACGCTGGCCTTTTCCATTTTGCTCCTTATACACTGGTAAAACCTCTGAAAAAGTAAGCCTACAGCTATCCCGCTAAGTTCCTGCCCAAGCTCTGGAAATCATTTTGCACAGAGAGTACATCTTTTTGGGACAGATCGTTAGTGCCAAGATGTACAATAGCCTCCACATCACAGTCCTTGCTGGCATTCTTGACTATTTTAAAAATACGCTTCTTGTCCCTACTGGCAGTAGCACCTGGAAGACACCTGACTTCTTTCGAAACCTCTGTGTCCTTTCCTAAATTTACATCCCTTATAATTGAATCACCAACCAGAAGGTGGCTTCTCTTTTTGGATGCCTTTCTCTTCTTGCATGACTGATGTGTAATACCTGATTCGCACTTCTCCCTATCAAAAACAAGTTCTTCATCTCGGACCATGATCCCCTGTTTATTTGAGTTATCATCACAACTACCTTGACCTGTCTCCTTAATGTCCCTATTAAGGTCAGCAAGGGCACTGTATCTGTTATGTAGGGACACAGCGAAAGCTTTGTGTTTATGGTTCATAGCTCTCATCCTGCCAGATCCCATGGTTGTCCACACTGCCCCTTCTCCTGCAGGATCTTTGTGGTAGAGGGGGCTGATAGTGCGGAGGCTCAATAGAGTAGAAGGGCTGAACTGGACACCTAATTTCTGCCTGAAGAGCACAGATTACAGACCCTAGATAAATAATCTATCCTTGTAGACTAATGATTTGTTTACAGATAGGACAGTTTCCAAGTTTGAAAAGAGTACTGCGAAAGACAGCTGCAAAACAAGTGTTGCACTGAACTGAGCCAGACATTCTGAGATAAAAGGAATCTCAGATGCACTTGCCCTGAATGTACCACTGTTGTTTTTGATTTTTAGTTATATGATTCACGCGCCATTAGGCGCGCGGGCCGCTACTTTCCTCCTCCACCCTCCTCCTCCTTAACTCACAGATTGTAGCTCTTCCCAGCAACCTCTGGGCAGTTTAAATGCAATGGAGGTGCAATCAGCAGAGGCTCAGCTACTTTCCTCCTCTACCCTCCTCCTTCTTAACTCACAGACCGAGGGGATGCTGCAACAGTCATAAATATGAGGTTGTAAGTCATCTTTTCCAGTGCTGTTATAATGTTGAACAGTCATTAAACAAATGGTTGTAAGTTGTATAACATATTTTTTAACAGGGCTTGGCTATTTTGTCTAAGGGTGGGCAACTATGGCCCCTTTACAACCTATGGACTTCAACTCCCAGAATTTCTGAGCCAGCTTGGAATTCTGGGAGTTGAAGTCCACAGGTCATAAAGGGACCATAGTTGCCCATCCCTGCCCTATTGGGCACTAAACAGATCATTCACACACAGTGTAACAATTCAGACTTGGAGCTGGGACAAACACAATTGGAGGAAAGGCTACACATGCACTTTTCAAGCTCTAATTTAGCCTTTCTAATTCTAAATCGAATTTACTCCAGATTTGTGCCTGTCATGTGGCAACTCTCTCTCTATCTCCATGTCTAAAATTCTGAGAAAAGAACGTAGTCAGCTGCCCAACCCAGGCCATCTTCTGTCCTAAGCATGGCACGATGCTCTCGTTTTTTTTCCCCCAGCTCATCTTTCAACAAGGCTTCAGAAATCCATTTTGTCCACGTTTTGTGGTCGACCAATCAGCTGACAGCCTGGGAGTTTTGTAAAAGCGGCAGGTAAATTAATAGAGGCACCTGTGCCTCAAGCCCATGCCTGGCTGCTCTCGAAAATCCTCCTGCCATCTGAATTATTTGTATTAAGATAGGCCAACACTCGGGCCTCTTGGAGTCAATTTTTCGTAACAGTTGCCAATATTTTTATACCTGGGAGAACAGCTTCATTCTTTATTATTGCTCAGGAATCGATACTCCCATTGCCCTCACAAAATGCTATACAAGCATTATTGGCATTTCGCTTGGCAGTGAAGGGTATCAACATCAATCTCTTCAACTGCACACTTCGCTAACTCAGTTCCACTCCTTGGTATTCTGCCTGCACCGCCGTCCTCTTCGGCCCCATTTGAATAGGGAACTTTAATAGAGCCTTGACACCTTTTCAGATTAGACAATGGAAAGACATCATTTAGCCGTTTGACAGAAGCTTGGCCCAGCCTGGTGAGTTATCTTCTTCCTTCCTCCAAGTTCCTAGAGATTAACATTTATTATCACATTTATATCTTTACTGACAAATGGCCCATTTTGACATTTCTCTTTCTTTCTTTCTTTCTTTCTTTCTTTCTTTCTTTCTTTCTTTCTTTCTTTCTTTCTTTCTTTCTTTCTTTCTTTCTTTCTTTCTTTCTTTCTTTCTTTCTTTCTTTCTTGCTTTCTTGCTTTCTTGCTTTCTTGCTTTCTTGCTTTCTTGCTTTCTTGCTTTCTCTCTCTTTCCTTCCTTCCTTCCTTCCTTCCTTCCTTCCTTCCTTCCTTCCTTCCTTCCTTCTCTCCTCTTTTTCTTTCTTTCTCTCTCTTTCTCTCCCCTCCTTCTCTCCATCTCTCTTGTCTTTCTCTCCTCTGTTTCTCTCTTCCTTCCTTCCTTCCTTCCTTCCTTCTTCATTCTTCCTTCCTTCCCTTCCTTCCTTCCTTCCTTCCTTCCTTCCTTCCTTCCTTCCTTCCTTCCTTCCTTCCTTCCTTCCTTCCTTCCTCCCTCCCTCCCTCTTTATTTTCTTTCTCTCTTTTTTATCTCATTCTCTCTCTTTCTCTTTCTTTCTCTTATAATAATAATAATAATAAAACAGACAGACATCTGGTCCACAGTATGCCTGACATCATTATTGGGGAAAAGAAAAAAAAATCTGGTTCATTGATATTGCAATACCAGATGATGCACAAATTGAAGAGAAACAGCTGGAAAAAATAGCAAAAATATAGTGATTTGCAAATTGAAGTTGAGTGATTATGGAGGAAGAAATTAATGCTTGTACCAATAGTAATGGGAGGCCTTGGAGCAATACCCAAAGGGCTGCCTAGATACATGGAAATACTGAACTTATTAGACTTGAATATCCTGACTTTGCAAAAAAACACTATATACTCAGACGTTACCTTAACAGCTCTTAGGTCCTTGGTTAGGACTTGAACTGTTAAATTTTTACCAGGCCCAGACTGTGAATCAAATTGAAGATTAACAACAACAACAACAACAACGACGACAACAACAACAAACAAACAACAACGACAATAAAAATAATAATAATAAAAAACAAAATATCTCATCAATACTGAAGCATAAACATGGAGTGACAGCCCATAATTCAAATGTGTTGCAGATTCAGAGCAACAAGGAGCCCTTTGGAATGTCGACCGGTTCTTTCTCCCCTCTAATTATATGCAGCTGCAGTGGTTTGATATGCTAGCTCAGTCTCAAAGATTTGCATTCAGCATGTAAATTCAGCTTTAAACATGGAATTTCTTGACGCAATCTAAAATGAAAATTGTTTGAGGCATCCTCTTTCCTGCAGGGCCATGTAACGCTCTATATGACAGTTGCAGGCATTAATTTGTTTGAATAACATCAGAACCATGGCAGCTAGAATACTATTAAATAAAATAATAATCCCCTCAGCCTATCTGCATTAAAAAGAAAGGAGGAAAAAAAAAAACCAGGTTCTGCTTTCTTGCTATTTTTCAGTAGTGACTCTCTCTTTCTATATAATGTTTTTCTTCTCTTTTTTTTATGTGATTATGTTTTAAGTTCCCTCAAGCTAAGACTGAATAAAGAAATGGTAAAGTGAATTAAAGTTTTTTTTTTGTCTAAAAATATAGGAACAGGAACTTCTGGTGCCAATGAAGCATTGCATATGGTAGACTTGGGTTAAAAGAAAGTTTTAAGCATCTGCTCATCCTCAGGAAAGCTACATGTTAATTCCTCCTTTGCGATGATGTGTGGGAGAAGAATCTTATGTGGGTTCAATTGATTTTAATTGAATTTATTAAATTTGTTATCGTTTTGCAATGCGTTAGATATTGGGTGGCTTACAAAATACAGAGCACAATTAAACACACATAAACGGGCAACCTGGGCTAATGCAACCATAACAAGGAACCATACTAATACAATAAAGTATCCAGAAGGGCATCAATCAACATGTTAACTCCAGACCTGGGAGTACAAATAGGTCTTCTGGTATTCTGCAAGCCCAGGAGAGAAGGTGACATATGTATCTCAGCTGTTCCAGGCACCAGGTGCAGTGACAGAGAAGGTCCCCTTCCTTGGTCCCAGAAGATGAAAACCCTTTATCGGAGAGAGGTAGTCTCTCAGATAAACAGGCTCTATGTCATGAAGGGCTTTAGAGGTGACACCCAACACCTTTGGGCTGGAAGAGAGTGGCTGGTCCCAAAGTCCCTTTGGATGATGGCTGAAGCTGAGAAATCAGGAAATAACAAGACCAGGCAAGAATGTTATCAAAACCCAGGGCAGGTGCCTTCAGCATCCACAGATGAGAGATGTGTGAGGGAAATCAATTATTGTCTAAGGTCAGGAGAAAGATATGCATGGTTTAAAAACTAGAGCAATGATACAAATACAGTTAGATAGCTAGATACTGCAGCCTTTGATCTTTTCATTATAGGTGCTTCCTTTATATGTACAATAAAACAACTTATCTGACCTTTGTCCTTGAAAAATCCACTATTAAGCTCATGAGTTCATGTTTATGTTGCTAAAAAAGATTTATTACCATAACTAGGGTAAATCTCTTGACATTCAGTAAATTTCAGTGGCTAAGAGTATATCTGAAACTGGTATAAGCAAGCAAGTTTACTGTAAGCACCCAGGTAAACCTCTAAGCCAGTTTGGTGGAGTAGTTATAGGCATCAGGCTGGAAACCAGTCTAGTCCTGCCTTAGGCACAAAGCCAGATTGGTGACTGTGGGCCAGTCACTCTCTCTCAGTCCTAGGAAAAAAGCAATGGCAAACTACTTCAAAAAATGTTGCTACAAAACCAACAGGGATTTGTCCAGGTACTTGTCAGGAGTCAAAATTGACTTGAAGCCATAAGATTATTACTATTAATGCTCTGGGAGCCTTGGGCTTTCTCTTAAGCTTCAGAGTAGCTATAAAGAAAGCTGACGGGTGTTGATGATCAAGAAATGATACCTAATTAATAAGGTGTACAGCTAGCTAAAACTTTGTGAAGGCTTGTGACATATCTGGTTTATTTTGCTGCCAGACATGAAACACAATACAATTCCCCTTCCATCTTCAAAGGCCAACTGATTCCTATACTGATGTTGTCATCACCCTAGACTGCAGAAACTAGCTATAGCTGCACAAGGACAATCTGTGAATAGCCCTCTCCTCCAGTATTTTGTTGCTACCTCCAAGAATATGCCACTTAGGAAAACTGCCTCAATATTGGAGAATATATGTAACTCAAGACTGAATGGTTGGGTTGTTGGAATTCTCTGACCTTAGTTGACACTGGTGATATGATCTAGCCTGGTAATGAAACTTCTGCAGGAAATCAATCAAGCTCAGAGAATGCGAAAGGACCCAATAAAAAGGCCTCCATATATGCCTAATTGCAGGACCATTCCTGGGTTTATTTTCAAATAACTCATTGTATCATAATATATATTTATGATTATTACTCCCTCCCAGAAAATAGTTCTAAAACTGTTGTGACTCAAACTTCCTGCTTCTTAGTAGGGAAGGGGGGAAAAAACCCTAAATAATTTTTGAGAGCTGGATCTAAAGTGTATGAGGATATACTTTTTTTCTACATGATCTAATAGCTGATTTAGTCTAAGCTTTATTTCAAAATACCTAAAATCATTAAATGTTCAGATGGTAATGATCCCAAATCAGATAGAAAGCTGAAAGTTGGAGCCCTTTTTCACAAGTAGTGTTTTAATATTGTTCCAATTTTCTTACATCTTGAAGTCACATGTACAAATTATCCTGAATATGATGTATACAGTTTAAAATTGCCTTCTGCTTTCTGTTTAGTAGCAATGTTCTCTAGATTATGTTTCTTTTAATAAATTTTTACCAATTGAATATAGCTTCTTTGTTGTACTGTATCACTGCTAATTTGGGGTTTTATTTGTAAAACCTGCACACTTTTCTATGTACAAGTACTCTGCTAGAATAATTAAAATATGTGCTAATTATAAGATGTTAAAAACTAGAATTAAGGTAAGAAGACCCCAAAATATACCAACAAAAGGATATATCTTGCTTACCTTAAACATTTTTTAAAGAACTAATACAAGAATCTCTAATTTTAGAACTGCAGAGAAATACAACTGAATTTCAAAAAAGATTCTGAACTACACCCATTCATAATATCTCCAAAAATCAAGAATGAATGAGGAAAAAGATGCAAGTGCATTTTCAACATTTCAGTGTTTGATTTCAGTGGACTCTGAAATGTCTTAGGACATTTAAGGAATATGATGTGGGCAATAACTGGACGCTGTTTTTCAGATGCCTGTTAGCGTTATTGTGGAATTTAATTAAAATACCTTTTTATTGCCTTTTACTGTCTCTGCCTTGTCCTCCCACTCCTGTAATTTATGGAGAAGAAGATGTATGACATCCTGTGGGCATCCATGGTAGCTTTTCAAATATTGATTTATATTCTCTGAAATTATTTCTGTTTTATGAAAAGGAAATCTGCTCTTTCCTTTTGGTCATGGGGAGTGTGTAGCCTGATTATCTGATACAGAATGAGGGAGAAACACTTTTTTTCCTCTGGACTTGTTGAATGCATGCTAATACCCTGAGAAGAAGATAAAACGGGACCATCTTGCACATAGAAATCACAATCCTTTCTTTCTTTTGAACTGCAAATTAGATGCTGGTTTGCCACACACTTAATATAGTTTAAAGAATTGTGCATGCATCTGTGTTGTGTTGAAGATTATAGAACCAGGGCAGTTAAGCACTAGAGGGAAAGTAGGGAGACCCAGGTTGAAGTCCTCTTGCTGGCTGGGTGCCTTTAAGTCAGTCGTTCTCTCTCAGACTAGAAAAAAAAAACATTTATCCACCAATTCTCAATGGACCAGCAAGAGACATTTCAGTCCATAAGCGAAGGGTCTTTATCCTGCTGCAGTTTGGGATATGCAATATATATGCTTATCAGAACTAGAGCTAGAACCAGATTCAGAATGCAGGTCAAGAATAGCCAGCAAAAAATTAAAAGAGTGGGATTTGTTTACTTGGGTATAAATGTTTGAATGCAAAAATGCTTGGATGCAAAATTAAAAAAATAATGCCTTATTGAGGAATGGCACACAGTTGCATCGTTCATCTCTTTTGCTGCTGAAAAAATCTTGCAGAATACCAGCAACTTTCACAGATCCAAGCATAAAATACAAACAGCCTTAGAAGCAAAGTGATAGGTGGCCATCCTTTGTTTCTTCTTTTAGTACGTAGGTATTTTGTGGTTAGTAAGACCTATTTTAGGGCTTATCTTATAAGAGTGCATATGGGGTTAAGGTTACTTCCAGAGTTTGGCGATCTGTGTTTTGGACATGGCAGGCAGAAATCTTTTTCTGAACAATATTGCTCCTTATCAGCAAGATCAGATCATCCTGGGACTTTGAATCTGTACCTACTATCTGAAAATATATTCCTATTTGAGAAGTTGATGGGAGAAGCCCAGAAAAAGTGGCCCTTTTCTTCTGGAGTAGCCTCTATACCCCACTATGGTTCAAACTGGTATCCATAACCAGACAGAGGGTTAAAAGAGAACCTTTGGCATATAATCACCTACATTAGATGGTCACCAATGAGAATCATATACTGTTTTGGTTCTAATTGCTTTATTGGTTGTTTTAATGGATTGAAGGTCCTATGTCAAAAGTACTGCGAGTTGTGCTGGAATGCAGCAGTATACAAGAATTGTAATATCGATGAGTAGTTGTGTTAAGGGTTATGAAATATAGACACTTCACTCGGAAAATGGGGTGAGTGAGAGGTAAGACCTGTGATATTGCAGTTTTGATAACTATTAAAAGTAAGGTATACCTTGTAGGATTCAGGATCACTTGGAAGCCATCGCACAAATAGCTATAGCTGGAAAGACCTCCAAATGCAGGCATTCATGGGCAACTTATTTTAGATAAGACTGCTCAATGCTGCCTGGTTGGTGAGATTTACTACATTTATTATAGATAAATCTAATTATATTTTGAACCAAACCAAGATTCAGATATAGAACAACACTGTTATGATGTGTTTCACTAATCCGGAGGACTTGCAAATTTAGAGGAGTGGGGTATTTGTTTGATTTTGAATATGCTTACTCTTCCTGCTCATAACGAGCTGC
>JALGBA010004215.1:1530000-1555000 GCA_023970755.1 Azemiops feae | reverse complement strand
GTTGTCCGTGTGTTTCCTATCTACCAAACGCGAGGTCCGTTGGCCCAGGCTGACGTACGTCACTGGTCCGTCCAGCAGAAGCTGGACCCCGGGATTTGAACTCCCACAACCACTGGTCCGTCCAGCAGGCGCTGGACCCCGGGATTCGGAATTCCCACAACTGGTGACCCCGACGTGATTTACTCCACGGCGTGTTCTCTGTCTAGGGAAGCGCTGCTCTGGCTCCTGTATTTACGTACCTGGCAAAGGCTTGATCAACGTAAGTAATGGGTCCTCACTTTCCAAGGTTCTGTCCAAGCATGTGGATGAACTTTCCTCTTTAGCCAGAAAGGCAAATTGTTTGCAAAAAGTTAACGGAACAACTGTCTATCCCCAGACCCTTCCTTTTAACCTGTGCCTACTACGGAAGACGTTCCAAAGCCGGCACAGCCAAAAAAACCCCCCTCTTCGCTCTATCCTTCTCTCTCTCCTCCAAAACAGAAACAGGCAACCCTGTATCCTGTTTTGCAGAGTTTTGCAACTGCACTCAATGCTTCCGTTTCATCAAACTACCAAACAATAAATTTTCAGAACAATTTAGAGACATAAATTAACTCAAACTGCACTTCTCTGCAATGCGTTTTGAACAATTGGAATGTTTTGAAACTCTTTTGTAATCTGTTAAGTTTAACCCTGTCAGACAATGTCTGGTGGTGCTTTGTGTTGATGTGTGTGTTTTGTTTTATATATGTTTAACTCCTAGAACGTTACGTTTGGACTTGGAATGGTGAGAAAAATAGGAGATGGTTAAAGGGCCCTATAAAAACCACATGTTTGGTTGGAATCATCTCATGATTTTCTCGCTTCTTGCAGGACAAGCCATATGTCTAAATAAATGTTGTTTTAATGGTATTTGTGTATATATGTCTGTCTGTGTTGTTTTGTGTTATTTCCAAGACTTGGAAAAGGGTCAAAACCCTCTTTGATAACAACAAACAAAAAGGCCTTAATTAAAAATAAAAAGTTTGCTTGGAAAACATATATTGAAATATTTGTATGTGAAATGGTGTAAGCAAACAGAATGGAAGTGAATGAGTTAATTTGCTGGTGTAAATGTGTGTGTGTTAGCCCTCACCCCTCCACCCATCCCACGCTGTGAAAGGAACAGTAAAACTGTAGTTTTTATTGTTGTAACATGGGAACGCAATGGTATGAGTTTGCATGTGCAAAGTTTTATGGAAGAGGTATAAAAGAATTTATACATGTGACTGCATGTGAATTTTTTTGGTGGTGAGATTTTTGCAAAGTTTCTTTTTCTCCCCCCCCCTCCTGCCTCTTTCGTTTTTCGCTGGCTGTATTGTTTTAAGAGCAAAGGAAGGGCAGATAGAGGAGGGGGGGCAGCTGTCGTTTTAACTATTTTTTTTCTTCTTCCTTTGTTTAGAAGTTTGGGTTAAGGAAGGGGGGTGGATGTGAAATTTGATGCCCACTCTTGCAGTTTCAGCTTGCTATTTTTTTTACTCGAAAGAGGAGGCAGTAATTGTTGGGCAATTCTTTTGCAAATTTTTGAGTTTTAAATTGTTTAGTTAGACATATACATCCATCAACCAAAAGAAATGACTGAATTGTTTTGCTTAGATTTGTAAATGTTTTTCCTATTTCATGAAAATTTGTTTCATCTGAATGGAATTTGATTAAATTGGAACCCCAAAAATACAATTTAATTGGCTTTTTGAAATACAAAATGATTCAAGTATCTATGGATTGCAAGTTGCCTTGGAAAAGATACAGTTACACTTTATCTTTATTTAGGGCATAAAATGTTGCAATCTTATTCTGTTCCAGTTTTTGTTATAAACAAGAAATCAGGCAAATGGCGTTTCCTCCATGATAATTGACTTAAAGGATTGTTTTTTTTTTCATTCTTTTGCATCAACAGGATAAATATTTATTTGCTTTTACAGTGCCTGAGTTGAATAATTCTCAACCAACTCAGCGCTACCAATGGAAGGTTTTATCACAGGACATGCTAAATAACCCTACAATGTGTCAGTTTTTTGTTTTCCATGTTTTGTAACCATATCGGGACCTTCATCCCTCCTTTTTGGTTTACCATAACATGGATGATATTTTGGTCGCAGCACCAGGCCCAAAGGGTACTGTTTTTGCAACTTTGCCAACCCTCACAACAATTTTGCAAAAAGGAGGTTTGCACATTGCTCCTGACAAGGTCCAAACCTCCCCTCCTTTTCAATATTTGGGCCATAAATTATTGGCCTCCCATGCTGCACCACTTTTTCCCTTATTAAAATTACCACACCAACCAACTTTATTTCAATTACAGCAATATTTAGGTGCTATTAATTGGATTCGACCTTATATAGGTCTCACCACTTTTCAATTATCACCTTTTTTTTCAGCCTTACCCAAAGGCAAACATCCTGCAGATGTTATTTCACTGCAGGACAGTCATTTAAAAGTGATTCAATTGGTCAACCAAGCCCTACAAATTCAGTGGGTTGACCGAATGACCCCAAACATTCCCTTTTCTCTTTTATTGTGTAATACTATTTCTTTACCTACATGTGCTATTGTCCAAACTATTCCCTCCTTGCTGATTCTAGAATGGCTTCACCTCCCTCACACTCCTAGAAACACAATTAGCCAAAAACCTTTTCAATTTGCCTCTCTCATCTCTAAGGCTCGCCTTCGAGCAAAAGCCCTTGCAGGAATAGAACCTTCTGTCCTATATGTACCATGTTCTCTCACTACATGGGAAACCATCTATTCTAACTCTGAAGCCTTGCAGCTTGCTCTCACTGAGTGGCCTGGAAAGATATCCTGCCACCCTCCTGCTGATCCTCGCATTCAGCTCCTACAAAATATCCATGTTTCATGGGATACCCAATTACAACGCTTTCCCATCCCACATGCTGTCACACTCTTTGTAGATGGCAGTAAACAATTTGGTGCTTGTGCCTGGTATATTCATGACCAATGGCACACAAAAATAACGCCACCCCAACGGTCTGCTCAGCGTGCGGAACTAGCCGCTGCCATTCTAGCTTTTCAAACATTTTCCACTCAACTTATAAATCTCATTCTTGACAGTCTCTATGTCACTCAAATTGTCACCACTATTTTTCAATCATACCTCTCTCCATCCCTGGACCCTGATTTAACTTCTTTATTTTCCACCCTACAAACTGTAATATCCAACAGGAAACATCTTTACTTTGTCACACACATAAGAAGCCACCAACCTTTTCCTGGCTTCTTGCAAAAGGGAAATGATATTGCAGACGCTGCGGCCTCTGCTACCTGCCTCATGTCTCTTTCTCCTGTCTCCCCTTGGGACAGTCATGCTTATTTTCATCAAAATAAAAAAGCACTAATGAAACAATTTGGAATCACTATGGCTGAAGCTACAGCCATAATTTAACAATGCCCAACCTGTAGCCTACAGTCTAAAGGTATCCCACAGGGTGTTAACCCTAGAGGCACTGAAGCCTGTGATACCTGGCAAATGGATGTAACTCAATATCCTCCATTTGCCCCGTGGAAATATCTACATGTTACAGTAGATACGTTCTCCGGATTTATTTTGGCAACCCCACAAAAAGGGGAAGCTGCAAAACAAGTGATTAATCACTGTATTCGTACCTTTACAGTGCTGGGATGTCCAAAAATATTAAAAACAGACAATGGCCCAGCTTATGTCAGCTCACAATTTTCACAGTTTTGTCATCACTGGTCCATTGTCCACAAATTTGGAATTCCTTTCAATAGCCAAGGGCAGGCTATTGTTGAGCGAGCAAATCAAACTTTAAAAAATGCATTAGATCGTTATATGGGGTCCAAGGGCTTATGCCCCCCAAACCTCCCGGCACTGCAAAACGTGTTAAATGTTTGTCTGTATACTCTCAATTTTCTAAATCTCACTGGCACTCCTTCTTTGTCTGCTGCGTCTCGACACTTTACTAAACCTGTTGTCCCAACTTCAAGACCACTTGTGTACTACAGGCAACTCCCGGATCCAACTTGGAAAGGTCCAGCTGAACTCATCACCTGGGGAAGAGGCTACGCTGCAGTTCAACTACCCGACAGAGTTTTGTGGGTCCCTGCTCGTTGTATTCGCCCATATTTCATCACTCCACACAACCCACCAACTCCATCGGATGTGCCATCATTGCCTTTGTGAGTGTGGATGTACGTGCTGTTATTGGTGTAACAACTGCATATTGCACCACCCATATTGTCCAGGGGTCCAACACTTTTGCATCAATCATGTGGACCCTGCTTTTGATGACACTCTTGACAAGTTCCTTCCCCATGATGTCCACACTGCACCTTCCCATGATGACAAAGCACCTGAGAATTCCTCTAAATTTTCATAAAGGCCTATATTGTGGTCCTGTTTTTTTCTTTTCTTGATCTCAATACTACTGCCCTTTTCCATTGTTATGACCGAGGTCAATCCTTTTGTCCCTTTGTGTTTTTTCAGTATCCTAATCGTGGCATTCCTCTTCCACCATCTCCCTCTATTTCCCTCACCTATGCTCATTACCCTTGTCACATAACTCTTGCTATTCTTGTGACCCCTGAGACTACGGGGCGCTATTATGTGTCTGGATTTTCATCCTATGGTACTTATACTACACATTCTTTTGAACTCGCATCAGTGGCGAGCTATGTAAAACCTCCTTTGTCTCCTCGTTTACTTGCCTATAACTTTGTTCCTCATCCCCGCTCCTTCCTAGACCTGACCGCCCGTATTTTTACCTCACCTCACTTACAACACTTTCATTCCACAAAGCAACCTCGCTCACACCAACGCATCATTCATTCTCGACGACGGCGATCTCCTGATCCTAATCCTCATCGACCTCTCAACTACACATGGACTGTTCGTGACTTTGAAAATCAGGTATTATTCCAAATCTCTAAATACACAATATGGCCCTGGTTCCCTATCTTACATTTTGACTTTGCCGAAATGGGTACCGGGGTCAACAAATTTGCTTCAAAATTTTTCCAAACTAACAAATGGGACAAACAAGGTTCGTGTACACCTTCTCCACTAGAAGCAACATGGTGGGACCTGTATTTTTGTCCCGAACCAAAGACACCTGAGGAAAAATATCAATGTGGCACTTTTTTGGATAAATACTGTGCCTCATGGTCTTGTGTTTCTACGGGCGCTATATCCTGGACTGCCCCTCGCTCAAATGATTATATTGCCATTAACCGTAGTAATGGCAAACCCCCTTCTCCTTCCTGCCCTTCTAATTTGCATTGCTGTGGTGAGCGGAAAAATCCAATGAACATTACCTTCACATCCCAAGGAAAGACTTTGACTACAGAGCAATGGGCTGTCGGATATTCTTGGGGTGGTAGAGAATGGAGCGGTTCTGAAGACGACGGCGGAGTTTTTTCCATTCGCCTCACAATCCAGTCACCACATTCCCCTCCTATAGGTCCTAACAAAAGCATTCAACCTGTTTTTTTACAGTCCGTTGTACATAATATGCCTAATCCCTTGATTAACCTTGTCAATGCTTCTTCCTTTTTGCTAAAAAGTGCTGTTAATTCTTCTTCACAAACCGACCACTGTTGGCTCTGTTTATCAGCCACTCCACCCTTTTATGACGCTGTTGGCTCCATCGAACCTATTAAGAATGCTACTAAAGATGACTCTTGCAGATGGAACTCAACATCCATCACTATTACTTCTATTATGGGACATGGTTGTTGCTTGGGAAACATTCCTGCAAATTATTCTCAATATTGTGCTAATATCACCACTGGCAAATACCAATGTGATGTTTGGCTCACCCAGAAAAGATCGGGCAGTGTAAATACGGCAGGTTATAACTCTCTTTTTACCTTGAGTAATGGTAATATCTCTGCCAGCTTAAAGGGCCAATTCTTCATCCCCGGCAACAACTCCATCTGGGCTTGCTCTACAGGTGCCACAGCCTGTGTATCAGGGGATGTCCTTATACAACAAAAAGCCTTTTGTATTCAGGTACGCTTAGTCCCTAGAATCACTTATTATTCCCCCTCTGATTTTGTTTCCCTTATGGAACCACCGGAATACCACCTACGTGCAAAACGTGAATTTGTTACAGCCCTAACCCTTTCAGTTCTTTTAGGATTAGGTGCTGCAGGAGCAGTTACTGGAGCTGCGGCTTTGGTTGTTAATCAACAACAAATACAAAAACTTAGTCTAGAAATAGATAATGATCTTTCCCGCATTGAGACTTCAATTTCTGCCCTTCAAACTTCTTTGTCGTCTCTTGCTGAAGTAGTTTTGCAGAATAGGCGTGCCCTCGACCTTTTATTTTTAAAGGAAGGTGGAACGTGTGTAGCCTTAAAAGAAGAATGTTGTTTTTATTCTGATCAATCTGGCATTGTGCGCGACTCTATGAATGAGTTACGCAAACGATTAAAAGACAGGGAACTAGAAAGGTTCTCCCAACAATCCTGGTATCAAAGTATGTTTAATTTCTCTCCCTGGATTACTACATTGCTTTCTGCTATTTTAGGACCTTGTATAATTTTGCTTATATTATGTATGATTGGCCCATGTGTTTTTTCACGCCTTTTGCAATTTCTCAAGGATCGTTTGAATGGTTTGGATTCTAATCTTTCTAAGATTAATGTTATGCTTGCCTCAAACAATATATATGAACCCTTGAAACCCAAATTCCACCCCTTTGAAAAGGTTGCCCTACTGACACTGTCTGACACGGACTCCAACTGTTCCGATACTGAATCAGACTTAGCCATGGAGGCTCTTGCCCCCAAGCAAGAATCTCGTATTCTTATGGAGTTGCCCTCTTCTGTTTCGGAGGATGCAGATGATGGCTATGAGTAGGATAGAGATTGAACTTTAAAAAATAAAAACAGTGGAGATGTTGCAACCATTTCAATAGCTTAAGGTTTCATTTATGCTTTTAAGTTTCCATTTCCTGAGTTAAGTTAAAGGTTTCGTTTATGTCTTATTAAGTTTCCATTTCCTGAGTTAAGTTAAGGTACCCTTTTAAGTTTCATTTCCTGGCAAAACCCACCCTTTACAACCTCCTGCTGTGACGTAAGTGTACCAATAAAAGAGAGGCACGCAGATCCTTCTGCGCTCTCGCTTGCTGATTCAACCTGAAGAAACATGTTGTCCGTGTGTTTCCTATCTACCAAACGCGAGGTCCGTTGGCCCAGGCTGACGTACGTCACTGGTCCGTCCAGCAGAAGCTGGACCCCGGGATTTGAACTCCCACAACCACTGGTCCGTCCAGCAGGCGCTGGACCCCGGGATTCGGAATTCCCACAAACTTGGTTAAGTAAGCTACAACCCAGAATTGTTATTTTCTTCTTTTTTATGTAGACACTCACTCACTTTGCAAGTCCTCAGAGAAGACCATTACTGTTCTTAAAAATGAAGTCCAAGTGTTCTGCGTTCCACATAAAGATCAGGTGATCCCCTTTAGGGGTTGATCTTGTCTGTGAGGTGAGTAACTGTAGCCCACTAACTGGTTTAAGTCATGTAAGAATATATCCATTAGGCCTGTGCAAATTAGCCTTGATTCAATTCAAGTTGGAGATTCAGGCTTCAAGAAGAGCATGGCTTAATTTGAGTTTGTGATTTAAGATTCAGTGGCAACCTGGTTCAGCTTGAACCAGTTTCATTTTCAAGGTTTGATTAAAAAAGAAAAAGTATCATTCAATGGCTGTAATTCATGCAATGGCTGAAATTGGTTCAACTCAGAATCAGATACCAACAGCAAAATGGGATTAAAAAGGGGAAAGGAAAGGAACTTTTAAAAGGGAAAACTTATATCTCTCAACCATTCTCTGGGTTCTCTAAATGTGAACTTGAAGTTGTAATATTAGCATACTATCTGCAAACATCCCAAAAGCAGGAGGTCTGCAAGGGGGGTCAAGGAACACACACACATGATATCAATATGCAAATGCTAAAGGTTATCAGATATTGTGATCCATAATGATAACATTTGTGTGATTGTATGATCATATGCTTGTCAGTTTGGCACCATGGCAATATGTGGCAGACACTGTTTCCAAAGTGTTATGTCACCTTTCATGTAACCAGTTCCTGCATTTTTATATGGGCATTATGTTTTTAACCATACACCACCCAGGGTCACTCAGGATGAGATGGGGGATACCTTAATTTGACAAATAAATTTTTGACTCTGCTTCATTTCAATCAATAACATTCAATCACCTATTAAAAAAATGAAGGGAAGAGACACACTTGGATTTTCTCCCTAGCTTGCCTGTAAATTTTCATGTATATTAGACAGTAATAGAATTCCACGAGATTGATTTGTGTGCTACCTTCTCCCTTTAAGAGTTTGGGATAATAAATATATTTGAATAAATCAGACACGGTCAAGAATAGATCACACTGGAAATTAGAAGGCAAGAGTAGGGGATGCTGAGCAAACTGCTGAATGTTTAATAAGTGGGGTGGGGGGGGAGAAGAAATGAATCATTTTTCTTATTCCTGAGCTTTCTATATAAATTATAAGAAGATAATATGACTTTTCTTCTGGAAAAAAATATCTTTTTCTTATATCAGAGATATACTCATCTCCCTACCAAGCTTTTTTTTTTTGCCTGCACATAGCTTTTGAAGGGGTGGGGGCTGTATTCCCTAAAATAAGTGTGTGTGTGTGGGGGGGACCACTAAAATAAAAAAATAAATAAGCCCTATGGGCTGGAAGAAAAACAGAATTTAACTTGATTTAACCGGAGACAAAAGAGTTCAGGAAGCTGCTGTGATTATTCCTCCCCTATTCTACCATGTTTCCTTTTGTTCCCTTTAAAAATGAGAGCTATGGAAAGTTTTGGAGGGTCTCTGGGGTTCAGCTAAGACTTTGCAAGTTGCATGAAACCTTGCCATCTTAGGACAGGGCTGTCCCTACCTTTAGACAAAAAGTAGCTGTCCTCTCCATGTGCAGCCGCTGAAAACCAGCAGCTAAATACAGAACATATCAGGAGAGTTTGGAGGAGCTGAATATGATCAACCTGGAGGACAAACCTTTAAATACAGTATATTAAGGGCAGTGGTGGGATTCAAATATGCGAACAACCAGTTTTCTATGTGGATGCTGCTTCTGGAAGTCCATTCTGGGCCTGGGCAATAAAAAATTAGCTACCGGTTCTGCCGAACTGATGCGAACTGACTGAATCCCACCACTGATTAAGGGTGCAAATAAGGTTTTAGAAGGCAGGATTTTCAACATTGAGCAAAAATCAAGAACATGAATTAAAAAGAAAACAAAGAACAAATAAAGGGCAGATTCAATGGACCACAGGGTCTTTTTCTGCCATCAGTTTTCTATGTTTCTATGTAACAGAAGCAGAGATGACTCTCCTTGGGCCCCCTTATTACCTTGCAGCCCTGAGGCTCAGTTGCCAGTCCGTCGGCTTTTGTGACTAGAAAAGGAAGAAACATCAAAGTTCCCCACCACAAGAAATAAAATATCTTAGTCCAGGCATGATATAGGGAGATCAACACTACTTATTTTAACATTTTATTACTGGAAATCCCTTTTCCGCTATTAATCATGCCCTTGAAATGCTACTGTGTGCTGTCCTTTGTGATTAGAATGGAGGGTAATCATAATTCTTTTTTTTTCTTCTTCAGGTAACTGCATTGCTATAAATCAGGGATAGGCAATTTAAGGTTCTTTCAGGTGCCTCTTTGCTTCTTTTCTTTTTTTCTTTTTCATTTTGTTTTGGCATCCCTTGGAGGCCCTTCTGACTAGAAGTGCTGAAAAAACAAACAGCAGTTTCCTGCTATTTTTGGACTCGTGAGAATTCAAGGGAGTGCTCTACTATAGGCGCTTCATAATAAATAAATTTAAAAAAAAGGAAAGCTGAAGATTGAGCTCATCCCTCTGATGTGATGCCATTCGTTTTATGGAGCTCAGCATACCAGCCATAACATACTGTTCTTCCTAAAAGAACCTGTGAGATCTTCTTTCCCTAAGGGTATCTACTGGCCCTACCAGGTCAGATAGAATAAGTATGATTCTGGTTCCTTCCTCTAAATATTGTCATTTGATGGGAACTAGGACATGTGCCTTTTCCATGACAGCCCCTGCCCTATGTAGCACTCTGCCTCCACCCTCCTAGTCTTTCGTAAAGCTTTGAAGATTTGGTTTTTCCTCCAAGTGCTGGGATAATATTGGATAACCACACATTAGAAGTTTGACTTGGCATCAGGCTTTGTTATTTTTAATGTTTCTCTGTGTTTAATTTTATAATTTTAATATGGCTTTATATGCTGTTTTAACTTTTGATTGGTAGCCCAGAGTTGGTTAGAAGACGGATGACTATATACATGTTTTAAGTAAAATAAGTAAATAGGTAAGTAAATACATAAATAACTCTAGTTTCTATGACATATATTGGAGAATACTATAAGGCCCTATGTCCAAAAAGGCAAGGGAAGTGCTCAATCTTTAGCTTTTGTTTTTTTTGAGCTGCGTTTAGAATTATTCAGAGAGATTTTTTTCTTGAATTTGCCAGCCTCTTCAGGGTACACAGGATGTTTGCAAACTTGTAGGTCAATCCCAGCCCCCTTCCTGCCGAGGGCTATCATTCCAATGAACGAACGTTTATTAAAGTGATGACTAGAAGGCAGTGAGGCTGGATAAAAGTTGACCTTTCAACATATAGGAGTAAAACATCCCCCCTGCGCTTTGAGAATTCAGGCTAATAATTACTTGTGATCACTGGCTAAGATGCAGTTTCCCCTCCCTTTGATGTTGCTATGGAGGGAGAAGTCCTGGTATAGTAGTGGATAATTCTTGATCTTCATAACATTTCTACTATAATTAAATGGCTTCCATCCAGAGACAGATTTCTTTGCTGCTAATTTAAAGTGTCAAGTAGATGCTCCCAGGGAACACTTCAGAAATGATAAATGTGTTATACTTTCTAATCAAGTTTCAGGTCAGATCTAGAGGCATATTGGAAGGAGGGGCTGATACTCCTTTAATATGCTATGCTTCCTTTTTTTTTTCCTGCCACATTCTTCATCTGAATATTCACGGAACTGGAGAAAACTTTACACTTTTCTTTCTTCCTTTTTAGTTCTTGGAAGAGTATGTGTGGGTACATGTTGGCTAAACAGGCTTCCATGACTTCTTGCAAAACAGACATTTTAAAGATCTATGAATAGGAATCCCATAACTAGAATTTAACTTGGCTGTAACTGGGAGTAGCACTGCTGGAGCCAATACAGCTACATAAGTGAAACTGCTTTATCCCATGTGTTTCATTAAAGTTTTTTTTGTCAGCAGCAGGGCAAAGTTTCATCAAATTCTTCAAATCTGGCCTTAAATTATTACATAGGGTTCATGATTATCCTCCAGAACATTTTTCAATCCAAAAACAAGAAGAAATTCTATTGGTTATGATATTCCCCCACAGGTAAATGAGCCACAACACCTTCTCCATATCTCAACCGTGTGGTAAAAATGCTGTGGCAAAACCTGTAGAGTCCATTCAGAACACTTAGATTTCAGAACATCATATATTTAGGAATTATTTGGCAGCACAGGAAGAAAGAGGTCAATTTGGTTCATCTGCACAGAGCATTGACACGGACAGCAGACTACTCTGCATCTGGCTTTTATTATACAAAATGGCTTAATAAACCTAATGGTTCTTCCTCATTTGTTCACTTTACATTTAATTCTTTCTGCTAAACCATAGGCTATATTATGTTTATATCTATGGGTCTATTCCTACATGTACAGGTAGTCCTTGACTTACAACAGTTCATTTGGTGACTGTTCAAAGTTACAACGGCAACTGGGAAAATGTGACTTATGACCATTTTTCATACTTACGACCATTGCAGCATCCCCATGGTCACGTGATCAAAATCCAGACACTTGGCAATTGACTCATATTTATGATGGTTGCAGTGTCCTGGGGGTGGGGGTGGGTTCATGTGATCACCTTTTGCGACTTCTGCCAATCAAAGTCAAGGGGGAAGCCAGAGTCACTTAACAACTGTGTTACTAACTTAATAAAATGCAGTGATTCATTCAACAACTGTAGCAAGAAAGGTTGTAAAATGGGGCACAACTCACTTAACAACTGTCTTGCTTAGCAACAGAAATTTTGGGCTTAGTTGTATGTTGTATGTCGAGGACCACCTCTACTATGCAACAAAACTCTAAAAATATATATATTTTAAATACAGTGTTTTCCTCCTTTGTCATACACATCTGCTTGCCTGAGCTATAACTAAGTCCTTTGCCACCATTTAGCCACCATGGAGTTAGTTGACTTCTGTTGCTGCTGGCTGTTTTTCTATATTGCTGAATAAATTTTTTGGCCTTGAGGCCTGCTGCTATATTCCTGAACAAGGCATCACAAATTTTATGAATTTTCATCGCTGTGGATGAAATATGGTCAATTTTTGAAAAATCAGGCAACACTATTTTTAACCTTGAAATAAAACCCCAAATCTTGAGACAGGGCCTGTTTTAGCATTTTGGTTGAAAAAAATGATTCCTCCTGGCCTCTGAAATCCACGAACAACGCATCACGAATTTTACGAATTTTCATCGCTATGGACAAAATATGGTTAATTTTTAATTAAAGCAAAAATCACCATTTTTAACCATGAAATAAAAACACAAATCTTGAGACAGTATACTTTTGAGCAGTTTGGTTGAAAAAAATTTTGGTCCCAAGGCCTGCTATATCCCTGAACAAGGCATCACGAATTTTATGAATTTTCGTTGCTGTGGACGAAATATGGTCAATTTTTGAAAAATTATGCTATACCATTTTTATCCATGAAATAAAACCCCGAATCTTAACACAGGACCTGTTTTAGCATTTAGGTTGAAAAAAAATTGTCCTCTCGGCCTCCTAAATCCATGAACCAGGCATCACGAATTTTACAAATTTCTGTCGCTGTGCACGAAATATAGTCACTTTTTGAAAAAAAGCATCCAACATCATTTTTAATCATGAAATAAAATCCCGAATCTTGAGCCAGTGTCCTTTTTAGCAGTTCAGTTTTTAAAAAAATTGACCTCAAAGCCTTCTACATCCCTGAACCAGGCAAAAGAGGAAAGAGGAAAGAGGAAGCAAATCAAGATGCTTTTCTACCAAAGGATGTAGGATTGATCTATAAGCAGTCCCAATGCAGTATCAAAATGAGGTTTATGATATTTGTATTGCAACCTTTGAAGGATTGGTGTTTTCTTTTCATAGAAAATGGAATTTTTGGAGTTGGTTTTATTTAGACTGTGCAGCTTGAATGTGTAGCTGGAACTCGCATTTGGGTATCTATACTTACATGAAAAGACTGATTGAGGTAAATATGAAAAATATAGGTTTAACTTGAGAGAAGGTGTGGGTTAAGAAATTTGTCAGATTAGAACAGAATATTTTAAATAACAGAAGGGAATATGCTATTAATGGAGGATAGCTACAAGCTGAAATAATATTATTGTTTAACTATGCATTACTGTTTATGTATTTATTACAATGGTACCTTGGTACTTAACTGCTTTGAAGCTCATCTAATTTGGTACTCAGTGCATTGTGTCATGAAAATTTTGCCCCAGTACTCACCATTTGTTTGGTACTCAATACACAAGCTAGAATTTGTTGGTGTCGGCTGCCTTGTGACTCACTACAATATTCCTTATGGGAAAAAAATGTTTGGTACTCATCGTTTTTGATACTCATCATCCCTCCTGGAACCAATTAATGATGAGTACCAAGGTACCACTGTATTTGAATTTTTTTATTGTTTTTTTTTAATTGTCTCAACTGTTCTATAGTTTTAGAATTATAAGCTGCTCAGAGTCACTTGATCGAGATGGGGAGTTATAAAAATTGGATAATTAAATAAAATAAATAAATAATAGGTTTCATGTAACATGATAGTGATTTTTGTATGAATGCTGTTTATATGTTATATTTGCCCATAGAAATTTCAGAGGCCTTTATATTGATTTAAAACACTATATATGACTAGACAATTCTGGAAATATTTTAGATCCTATCCACTTTATGTCTTCGGATGTTGAGTACAATTCCCAATACCTACAGCCAACATAACAACAATCCCCCCAAATATGAAGGCTTATAGTTCTTCATCACATGAACTTATAATACATTAATTGTATTGAGATTATGATATAATAAAGCCAATAACATATTGGTGGATGTTGTATATTTAGCTTTGTAGTGCAATGTGTTGCACATATCTGGATTATACATCTGGACTAAATGTTCTGCATGCTTCGACATATGTGGAAGATGCTAGGCAGAAAAGTTTCCTGGATTATTATCAAACACATCTGAAAAATGCCGAGTTGGGAAGTATGAATAAAATATCGGTGTTATTGTAGTTGGTGATGATGATGCATATGACAGTAGCCTTGGATTTGTTTTCCAGATGATAGTAGTGTCACCTGGAGATACATATCAATTCTTAAATTAGAAGTCTTAGAGGTGTGACACATATGCATACAGAAAAAAAACATACTTAATGATTGAAATAAAATGATTATTAAAAAAATGCCTTATTTCATGGAAGAAAATCCACTAGGACCAACATGCTGACTACCATTTTCATGCAGGAGCTATGAAAAGTGGATATTAAAAAGAAGTGAATGAAAGATGCAGCTTGGTCAGATAAGGGGTATCTCAAGAGAACAAAGAATGAGCAGTACAGATTCTCTTACTCAGGTCAAATGTTCATTCAAAAATAATATCCACCCCTTTTTTATTTTAAGGGATTTAAATATTCCACCATTTTTGTCTGAAAGGTTTTTGTTTTTACTGCAAGACTTGAGGAATCAAGAGGGTGCCTCAGAGCATTGCTTCAGATTGCATCTGTGATCAGCATTTTGGAAATCAAATTACAAGAAAAGCAAGCTTTTGCAAAAAAAAAAAAACCACAAAAAACCCCCCAAACAGATGGCAAGAAGACAAGCACATTGCCTGGAAGCACATCACACACACACACACACACACACACACACACAAAACAGGAGGTGGATGGTGGGGGATATTCCACTGTATAAAAGATCCAGACTTGTGCCTAAGGCATTAACATTAACAGGCAGACAAGATACTATGCCCACTTGAAATTGTTTTGCCTGGAGCTTGCAGAAGTAACTTGATGGCCATGCATTGCTTTAAGGTGGAGACATAAAGAAATGCAAAAAAAATAAAAAAAAATAAAAAGGAATCTCCTGACCATTCAGACAAAAATGGGCAACTTAAGAAGGCACGAGAGGCTCTATTGAAAAAATACAATATGAAGGTGCACTAAGTTGAACATACTGTACATCTCTGAAATACTTTTTTTTGATGAGCTGGGAAGACACCAATTTCAAAAGTAGTACATATGCTATATTTAATATTATTGTGATTGTGTTGTCTACATTCTACAACATCAAAGAGCTGACTTAGCTATTGAAAAATGCTGATTTGCAAGGAAGAACTCGGCCCATGATTCCTTTGCATGGATGTTAAAGTTTGGGCTTTGGAGAGTTCTGCCAGAGAGTCTTCAGAGGAAGATGGGTTTGATTTGATTTCAGCTTTATGTCCAACACTGTCTGATTTACAGAATGAATCCTGAATCGAAGGAGGTTGCAAGATCCTGATATTACATAATCACCTGAGCCAAAGCCAGTCCAGAAAGAATGGAACTATCCACAGTATTAATCTTAACTATACAAATGAGGCTTCGGTTGGCTTTAGAGAGTTATGATTAATCTCTTAGAGAGGAATCAGTTTAAAACTAGAGAAGTCATGCCCTTTGGGTCATCATTTCATAGGTATTTATATCTAAAGAGAAAAACACAATGACCACAGGTGGACAAAAAATATAATTATAATTACATTTTTTGTCCATCTATATATTATAATTAATTGGAGTGAGAGCAATTTCTAATTTCCTGCTGGCTTCCCCATTAGTTTCCTTGTGGGAAGCTAGCAGGGAGCATCAGAAATCAACTTTCCTTCCTTCCTTCCTTCCTTCCTTCCTTCCTTCCTTCCTTCCTTCCTTCCTTCCTTCCTTCCTTCCTTCCTTCCTTCCTTCCTTCCTTCCTTCCTTCCTTCCTTCCCTCCTTCCTCCCTTTCTTCTCCCTTCCCCTTCCCCTTCCCAGCAAACAGGTAAATGAGAGGACACATAAGGGATTGTGAGACAGGCTGTGAAAATGTCACAAATAGTTGAAAATGAAGATCATGGGTCTACACAGAAGCCCAGCTGTGAAGCCATGGCCATTAGTATTGAAACAACCACAGGTTTTCCAAATTTTATTCCCTTGAGAGTCATGGGTCCTGGGTTTTGGACACATTCTATAAATTAGCCTATTTAAGAAACCTTTGTTCAAAAATTGTTGCCCTGTTTTGCGCCATTTCACCCAGTTAAAGGTCATGACAATGAGAGTTTTAGTAGTATATAGATTCTTTGGAACCAGCCTAAGGAGTGACAGAGTTTGTGAAATTATATTATCATATGTATCAGAAAGCAAACTTCATTATCAATAACTATAAAATTATAATATTTGACAGTTAAATTCAGTCATACTTTTGTTATTTGTTATGAATGGTGGAAAGCTCTAAAGAGGTTAATTGAGTGCCATTATCTGAGATGCATCCCTCCTTCATATCTTCTATCATACTAAAAACTGAAGACAGAAATTAATAACAGTTACAAAATTAGTAAGAGAAATAAAACCAGTTCAGGTCATCTGATATAGTAATCTAGAAAGATAAATATCATAACAACAATTAACATGATGCTCATCAAATGGTTCAATGATATCTATGGTCAACATTTCCCTAGTTGAATCAGGCATTATAAGAGCCGTGGTGATGCAGTGGTTAGAATGCAGTATTGCAGGATAATTCTGCTGACTGCCAGAAGTTTGATTCTCACCGACTCAAGGTTGACTCAGCCTTTCACCCTTCCGAGGTGGGTAAAATGAGGACCCAGATTGTTGGGGGCAATATGCTGACTCTGTAAACCACCTAGAGAGGTTAAGTAAAGCAGTATGAAACACTATATAATTGTAAGTGCTATTGCTATTATGATATATGTAAATATGTCCCATGAATCACAAAATTGAAATGTCATATGGGATTTGGTAAGAACTTCAACTTAGACCATCAATAAAATATTGCCATTGTTTAGTTTGCATAAATTCTTCAAGTGAATCATGAGTTAAATGAGTTATTTTGCCTGCAACACTCTTAGTTTGGTTGTTTTCTTGAAGATGTTTCATTGTCAAACTAGGTAACATCATTACTGCACACACAAGCTCAGAGAGCACCAAGGGTACAGTATTAATATAGTAACACCAATAGATATCTGTAGGCTTTTGAAGTTAAAATTACTGAATCCCTTTTTTAAAACTTCTCTATTAATTTCATATGTCTTGGAGAAAATCCATAGACCCCCTCCATTAGGGAGATGGACAGTTAAGAAGTTTGATTGATAAACAAACAAACAAACAAACAAACAAATAAATAAAAAAATAAACCAGTATGATTAAGAATTGACACTGACTCACTTCTATATCCCGTGAACTGAAGTAAAGCCTACAAAGCACAAGGTCTTCCTCCTGGCTAAAGTTATGTAGGATTATACTGAAAAAGTATACTGAAAAGTTTCTGCTTATGAACATGATTAATGTTCTAGCAATGTAAATAGTCAAGTATAATGAGACTATACAATGTAAATACTATCTTTAATTAGTCAGGTAGGGCTGTACAATAGGGTTGATTGTACTTGGCAGTCAGAGTATCTAGAGTTCAACTGGACAAATATTTCTTAGATGTCTCAATGGTGAGTTTTTGGATCTATATATCAGCTCTAATTCCATATTTATTTCTTCTTCCATTCAGTTGTGCCTGATTTTTTGACAATGTCTATACAAGTCTCAGTTTTCTGGGCAAGGTTTTTCAGAAACGGCTTGCCACTCCTCCTTCCTAATTCCATATTACCCCTATCTATATAGAACTAGATAAAAGTATGGAATGTTCCCAAATGCTTGAGGCTCTCCCAAATCATCTTGGAAGATGCAGCCAATTGTTAGTCCAAGTCTTTTTTTGTTTTGTTTTGTTTTAAAAAGACCCTATAGCACTAGCACTAGCACTAGCACTAGACTTATATACAACTCCACAGTGCTTTACAGCCCTCTGTAAGCAGTTTACAGAGTCAGCATATTGCCCCCAACAATCTGGGTCCTCATTTTACCGACCTCAGAAGGATGGAAGGCTAAGTCAACCTTGATCCCCATCAGGATTAAACTCCAGGTTGTGGGCAGAGTTAGCCTGCAATATTGCATTCTAACTATTGGGCCCCAAGGCTATAATGTCTTCCCAGAACATTATTATTATGGTTGATTTAAAATGCAATAAATTAAAGGTAGTATGCACATCTGCTTTGCCACTTCTTCCTCTTCCCAGCATCATTGAGCAAGCGATCCACACGAGTGGCTATTCTCAAGTTAATGAGGATGTCACAAAAATTATGGGGGAAGAAAAATCAAGTAAATGAAGATGTCATGCAAAAATGTTTTCTTCATGGAGGGAGGCATAGGTGTAATGAACCGTATCCAATGAATTACTATCAAATTTAATAATTTATAGAGTGTTATATTTACTGTTAAATACATACTTTCCCCAGCCAAAGGCAAAGATGAATGAAGCCTGTAGACAGAGCAATCGAAACGTTGAGCTCGAACATTCACCAAATCCAGATGACCATCCGCTGCCTCTTGCCCTCCTTTTCTAAAACATGTGTTTATATGTGTGGTATTTATGTATGGAGACAAACACACATTTGCATATTACATACATGTAGCCAGTAAGAGATGGTCTAGATCAGGGGTAGGCAACCTTGGCTCTTTTATGACTCGTGGACTTCAACTCCCAGAATTCCTGAGGCAGCATGGCTGGCTCAGGAATTCTGGGAGTTGAAGTCCACGAGTCATAAAAGAGCCAAGGTTGCCTACCCCTGGTCTAGATGTAGATACTTAAAATGCAAACCAACGAAAATAATTTAGATTAATTTAGCTAAATTTATCAAAAGAGGTATACTGACCGTAATGACAGAGAATATAATTTAGGAATGCTCAGAGAGATGTTGGTTTACTCTTCTCTTGCAGATTGCTCAGATAAAATTGGATGAGCAAACCTAAGAGAAATCAGGTCTAGGCCATTTTTTTTTTTCGTGCCACAAACGAAAAAGAGCCACAAACAACCATAAACTGTGCATTACGTTCATCCTACAGCCGGCATCTTTGGGTGCCCTCCTGGCATATTTTTCTCACCTTGCTGTCTACCAGCATAGCAAACAGTTGGATCCTGTCCCTCCTTTTTACAGAACTGTCAACTAAAGGATGAGAAGAAAAAAAAGAAAAACTAGAGAAGAAAACCCAATGTCCTTTGCTATTATTGTTTATGTTAGCATGCTGGGCATCTATAAAACCGAAGCGGCTGAAAATTGTGTGTTTCTTTTTAATCCTCTGGTGGGATGGACAGGACCTGAAGGGAATAAGATCATTTAGTGCAGTTCAGTCAGTCCTGTACTAACTGATTCTAGGAATGGAATTACTTGTCACAGGTTTCATCCAGGTGAGCTAAAACTGTAAGTGCACTCTTTTAGTCTTCCCCTCTTAGTGTGCATTTGGGATTAAGTTGTCATGCGAACAGATGGGTGTTAGGCCTAATTAGCTTCATATAACCTTTGAGAAATCCTCGTCCTTATCACCATTCTCACCCTCATCACCATTCTCATCCTCATCCTCCAGAAGCTGGTAGTATAGAACATTTGATCTGCCTATCCCAGGTTCTTCAGAAGAATTTAGTTGGGGGACGAAATGCCAAATTCAGTCTAAACATGTGGGTGAGTGTGTGATCAACCATAATAATATAAACTTGCATGCCACCCAACTCTCAAAACCTCTGAACAGTTCACAACAAAACACAGGTAATCCTCGACTTACAACTGTTCGTTAATGACTGTTCAAAGTTACAACAGCACTGAAAAAAGTGACTTGTGACCGTTTTTCACAGTTACGACCTTTGCAGCATCCCCATGGTCACATGATCAAAATTCAGATGCTTCGCAACAGACTCATATTTATGACGGTTGTAATATCCCGGGGTCATGTGATCACCTTTTATGACCTTTTATGACAAGCAAAGTCAATGGGGAAGCCAGATTCACTTAATAACTGGGTTACTAACTTATCCACTACAGTGATTCACTTAACAATGGAGGCAGGAAAGGGGGCAAAATGGGGCAAAACTCGCTTAACAAATGTTTCACTTAACAGCAGAAATTTTGGGCTCCACTGTGATTGTAAGTTGAGGACTACATTTGTAAAATACAAATGTCTCAGTTCATATATATGTCTATGCAAGCTTAACATTGTTTCTTATTATTGTACCGTGCTGAGAATTGTCCTGGTTTGTTTATTAAGAGAAAGAAAATTATTTTGTTTAGGGAATAAGTTTAAAAGAAAATGTAGCATCTATACAACAGCAGGCCCTAACTGGGCAACTTTCTCTTCAGTTAGAAATCACATAGAGTTTTATGCTTTTAATCTCCTAATTACTCTTCCTATCTCTTGGAAATCTTCTCAGGGATGCTCTGTGGTTTAGGAAAGGGTTGGATTAATAAAATCTGAAATGAAATAACAGACACAAACAAACAAACATACAAGGCACAATGTAGTCTAAGTGGATGGGCCTTTTTTCAAAGGGTTGGCAAAGCTGATTTCATTCCTGGCTTTCTGCAGGTGATCACGGTACACATTGATGCCTTCAATCTTCTTTGAGTGGATCTTGGCTGATGGCCATTGAGGTTACTCTGTATCTTGCAGCCTGAAAGGCAAGTGAATGATTTGCTCCTGGTTATGGGGTGTTTTTCTTTCTTCAATAGCATCTGGACACAAAATGGACAACAGACCACACAGGAAAAGGAAGGGGAGGGTTGGTGAGAGAAGAAGAAAGGATAAAGGTTGGAAGGATGCCAACCAGAAAGCGTTCTCTTATCAAAAGATCTTCTAAAACAACATGAATCTTTTGATACCTGATCTTGCAGAGCTCCGCCTCTTCATGAGTGGTTTGAATAAAATAAAAGTCATCAGGACTACAAAATGCCCCAGCCTACTTTTTGATGGAACGCATAGAAAATCATGCTCATTATTTAATAATAAAGCCCCTTGAAACTAGACTCTCTTCCCTCTTTCCAAAATAAAGGAAACAAAATCTCTCTCTCTCTCTCTTTCTTTTTCTGTGTGTGTGAGTGTGTGTGTGTGTGTGTGTGTGTGTATGCACGCACGTATGTGTGCACGTTGTCTCAGAACATTTAATTTAACCTTTATTTTTTCTGGTCTTTCCTCAAAGGGAAGCTTAGCTGCTGCAATGGCTAGAATTAACAGAAAAGGTCAAAAGAAAGGGCTAAGAAGGGCCATTCAATTGCTAGGCATGTAAAACAGGCTTATTGTAAAAAAAAAAAAAAAAAAAACCAGCTTCCATGGAGTGGATTCAGGACCTCCTGCACTGAAGCTAAAGCAAAACTTTAGTTTCTTTAGAAGAAAAAAAAATAGAAAGGTTAGCATCAGCAGATTTTTTTTGGGGGGGGGGGTGTTAGTGTGATTTCTTGCAACTTATTTGTATGTGATATATCTCTGGTATTGCTTCCGGATATTGTGGTCTTCTACTTAGTAAAATAAACTGCCCAGAGGAAACAGATTAATGGAATTGTAAAAAGGTTAGAGTGATAAAACAGGTTAGGATGGACAATTTCATCATCTTGCCTTCTAATATAATCATATTCTGTGATTGGCTGTTTTTTGCCTTTTGCAAGTCAACACTATTTAAGTGATCACTATTAGTCATCACTACTCCAAAATGTTTGCCTATTTCTGGTCTCTAGACAAAGGAGGAGCAACAAAATATAGGCTTCCTTTCAAAAACTTGCTGAGTCCAGATGCCTGTCGCCAAGTCTTTGAACGCTGTATCATTTTCCTTATTAGTTCCCAATTCCAACCCAAAGTTCTACATTGGGAAACTCTCTGGAGTAGATTTGGAAGGCGGGCAGGGCAGTGAAGTGAGAGCGGTGTAAGAGGGAATTTCATTGAGCAAAATTCACCTTGGTGCTGAATAGGGCCGTTGTCTTCTATGCACTTCTAAGCGTGAAGAATCTGAATCTGAGCAAAGCCTTGAAAAAGAGAAGTTTTGTGTATTTATTTTAGTGACAAATCAGGAGTTATTTCAGGTACGAAGTACTGAATGAACAGAAGGTATCATCTCCCCCTTTATGTTGAGCTTGGGCTCAATTCAGAACCCATCACTAGACAAGTGTCAAAAAAAAAAAAGGAACAGGGTTTTCCATTACATTGTCATGACCATGGCAGTTTTCACTACCCCTTTAGCACCTTGGCTCACATCAAAGTGTTTGTTTGGGAAAGTTACACTGAAAGTCACTGTAGGTTTCTGACAGTTGTGAGCAGTGAAATGTTTTTATTAAGGGTAGTAATACTGTAAAAAAATGGTAGCGTAATACAAAACACTAGAAGTTCTGAGTAGTTACATATTCAGTGATAGGTGCATGCCACGCTAAGTATATCGAGAAAACATGGATCCATACCCAAAAGATTGAAAAGGCCTGGTTGCAAGAATGGTCCTCTACTGCTCTTCCAGAGTGTCACAACATTCCCCGCTTTACAGCTGAAATGAAAGGATTCAACCTACCCCATAAAACGTGGTCAATCCTTAATAGGATTAGGACTCAAAATGGCAAGTGTGCTAGTGGCCTCCATAAATGGGGAAAGCTCTCCTCTTCGGAATGTAGCTGGGGTGCTCCAAAGCAGACAGTGCAACATACTATGAAACCGGGTCCTCTGAGTGTGTATCAGCAAAAACCCAGAGACTTTCGGTATGCAACTCCATCCTGTATTGACTATAAATGAGCCATAGTGTCACAGTGGTTAGAATGCAGTATTGCAGGCTAATTCTGCCAACTGCCAGCAGTTCGATTCTCACCGGCTCAAGGTTGACTCAGCCTTCCATCCGTTCGAAGTCAGTAAAATGAGGATTGAGATTGTTGGGGGCACTATGCTGACTGTGTAAACCGCTTAGAGAGGGCTGTAAAGCACTGTGGAGTGGTATATAAGTCTAAGTGCTATTGCTATATAAATAGCCTACCTTTGAATTTGTAAATAGAATAAATAGTTTCATATTTGCTCATTGAGAACATAATGGTGATGTGCTTTTTAATAATTTTGCCATACGCTAAATAAATAAATGTGAAACCGCATGCCACACTGACTTACAGTGTCAACACATCAATTTGTAAATCTCTAGTCCTTGCAATGGTCTTTTATTGATTGATTATGTGCCGTCAGTTGTTTTTGAGTCTTAGTGACCACACAGATAGACTTTCTCCATGACAAACTGTCCCTAACATGATTCTTCAAGTCTTCCAATGGATGCACCTATCACCACTGCAACTGAGTCCATCCAACCTTCCTGCTGCTCATCCTCTTTTCTTTTCTTCCACCTTTCCCGGCATCAGAGCCTTTTCCAGAGAGCTGAGTTCTAAAATAGGATGAATTGAGCCTGATCAGTTGTATCTCTGATGAGAACTCTGGGTTGATTTACCTGACTGTAACCCAAGAAACTTTATTGATCTTGCACTGACAGTGCCTTTGCCAAACTTCTACATGTACAATTTCTACATTTCCAGTCTCTGAACTAGAAATGCTGCGTTGCAGAAACAGAGGAATTTCCTGCATAGATGCAACCTACTTTAGGAATAATCTCTGCTTCATGAAAGTCTAGCGTAGATGTCAACATTTTTCAAAGGAAACAGCCTCTCACTCTGTGCATCACTCCTGTGTATGAAAACATTGTATGACTGAATAGTATTTCTTTTATCTTGCCATGTATAATGTTGTTTTTTCATGATGTGAGAGGAAATTGAGATAGACTGGTATGCAGACTGACTGTAGAGCATCCCTATGTGAAAGGAATATATATTTGATCTCCCAAACAATAGCAAGCTTTTAGCTATGGTTGAGAGGCAGTTTTACTAGTAGTTTTGGTTTGAAGGCAAAGAAATTGCCCATTTTTAAAAAATGGGATTGATTCATCCTGGAAAATGTTTATAAGCAGACTTGGGGGAGGGGGGTTCTGAATTTCTGCAAAATGGAGAAAAATAATTAGACTACTATTATAATAAATACGGAACATTGCAGGAGGGTTCTTAAAACATGCAGCAAATGAGTAAATCCCTACATTTTTTAATATTGTATTTTTTTATTCTCCATCTAGCTTTACTTTTACCCATTTCATTTATTTGCCAAAGATTTTTGTGGAATTTTCTATTTAACACTAACTATTGAGGGGCAGGAGAGGGTAGGTGAAATATTGTAGAATTATATACATTTCTTTCTTTTCTAACACATTAGAAACATCAGAAAGAAAAAATACAGTTGGTGATATCCATGCCACATTTATTAAGAACATAGTTTAATACTAATTTCCTAGCTGTGACTTGCCCTGTTTTTAGGCACAGGTTCCACTTTATGCAAAGCATGTAGTACAGAAGTCTCCAATCTTTCTGGGCTTGCGGCCTGGAGGGAAGAATATCAGTTTCCAAATTGGTGTGCACACATGTGCACATGCAAATAGGGCCACATGCACTGGAGTCGCACTAGCGGCCCCATTCGCGCATGCGCAAATGGGCCGCACACACCCACCCAAGGCTAGCAGGTGCATGCCCCCCCACTCGCACTAGTGCCAGTGGCTCCATTTGCATATGCACGTGGGTGCGAATGGAGCTGGTAGCATTGGGCAGGTGTGCACGTGGCTCCTTTGCGCATGCGGAAATGGGCCATGCACATCCGCCCGGCACTAGCGGCCCAAATTGCACATGCACAACAAGCCATGTGCACCTGCCCAGCACTACTGTCCCTGTTTG
>JALGBA010004215.1:1337500-1525000 GCA_023970755.1 Azemiops feae | reverse complement strand
TTTCAATCCTGGTGCCTTAGCCACTAGACCAAACTGGCTCTTAAACTTAACAAACTTAGGATGTGTGGGACCTCAACTCCCAGAATTCCCCAGCCAGATAGGTTCTAAACTTACCCATCACAGAAATGGGCTATGAGTGGTCTTGTGCTAAGACAGCTGAACTGGGTTTGGGTTACTTTGCTTTCCTAATCATACTCCTTAAGGTTAGTTACCCATGCCGAAATGCACTAAGCTAAAGTCATGAATTGCTGTATCATCTCTGTAAATACGAGGGCAATTCGGAAATAAACCTCCATTTGGTTCTTAATGACAGACACTCACAGATACAGAACTTTTATTATACATATTAGAAAACTACAACATTACATTACTTTTTGACATAATCGCCATTCAAATTGAGGCACTTGTCATAATGTCTTACAGCAGGGGTGTCAAACTCGCAACGAAACGTGATGTGTTGTGACGTATCGTGACTTTTTCCCCATTGTCAGAGCTGGGGTGGGCACAGTTTTGGCATGACGCATCCGGCCCGTGGGCTGGCAATTTGACACCCCTGTCTTACAGGTTTGAAAGTATAGTCGCTCGGCACCAAATCTGGGTAATTGGGGGGAGTGATCAAAAACATCCCAACAGAACTGGTTCAAAAGTTCTTGGGTGTGTCTAGTGGTGTGTGGGCAAGCATTATCATGAACCAGCACCACACTGGAAGTCAGCATGCCTCGATGCTTGTTATGGATGGCTCGTCTGAGTTTTTGTAACATTTCACAGTAGACTTCTGAATTGATGGTCGAACCACGCTCCATGAACTTTACTAGTAGTCCTCCATCTTCACATTTGACGGGAGTTTCTATGGCACCACTTCCGGTGTGGTGTTGGTTCACGATAATGCTCGCCCGCACACCACTAGACACACCCAAGAACTTTTGAAGCAGTTTCGTTGGGATGTTTTTGATCATGCCCCCATAGCCCAGGTTTGGCACCAAGCGACTACTACTAAGGAATTTCAAACCTTGTAAGACGTTATGACAACTGCCTCAGTTTGAATGGCGATTATGTCAAAAAGTAATGTAATGTTGTAGTTTTCTAATGTGTATAATAAAGGTTCTTTATCTGTGAGTGTCTATCATTGATAACCAAATGGAGGTTTATTTCCGAATTGCCCTCGTATTAGCACTGCACATGCTTTGAAATGATTTAGAAGAGTAGTTGAGACCTCACACCAGTGTGAGCCCAGTGCCTCTCTCTTATTCATTAAAAAAACCTCTTTTTTCACATTGGTGCACCAGCCTAAAAAATCACCTGCATTATATACAATGTCTTTAAGACATTGACTTCTTTGAGCACTATACCCGCTATTTTTTCAACTTGTTTGAGAGAAAGTTGAGCTGCTTGAATGAACGACTAAGAGATTCTGAGCATGGGTGAGTATTCCCAAATAATACAGTATTCCCAAATAATTTTTGTTCTATAGCTACTTTTTTTTAAAAAAGCAGGGGGGGGGGTAGATAATCAGGTTTAAAGAGAATCAGAGGGAGTCTCTGTATTACGTTGTCCCTGAAGACTTCAGCAAATACTGTCCATTTAGAACCCCTGACCCTGTTGTAGTTTACATGTCCCTAGTTAAAGGCCTACAATATTAGTAAACCCTACTTCATTTTAACCCTACTTCATCTTCAACAGTTAGTTGCCTGAGGTTTCTCAGGTTTTTTTTTCCAAAAAAAAGTCTACAGAGGAAAAAAGAACCTAAATTTATCCTGAAGTTTCTGTCACCTTTCAAATAAAGCAAGAGAAAATGACAGATTGTGTAGAAGTGTATGAAGTTTTTTTTTTTAAAAAAAAAATAGGCACCTAAAATAATTTGCAATATTATATTCTTTCTTAAAATGAATTCCTTTAATGTCACCTGTTTTTCTATTAGAGGCAACGGATGGGCCGCATGTGCTGAATTCTGTTCACAGAATTAGCCAGAGATTCAAGAAGGCTACACATTGAAAAGCACAGGTGTGTGTGTGTATGTGTGTGTGTGTGTGTGTGTGTGTGTGACTGGCTTTGTTTAATTTCCTTTAGTCAAGCAAAGTAAGTAAATAATCCTTATGATCAGTGCTTTTCTCACCTCCCTATACATAGATTTAAAATTAGGCCTGGATATAATTCTAGAGATAAATCTCCAGTTATTACTAAGTCTGCAATTCAATTACCCAGCCAGCCTCAAGTACCATTGATTATTCATGGGTTTCTTGGGCTGGGCCAGCTACAAAACTCTTCATTATTCCCCCGAGTGCCTTTGTGCATCCGGCGGTGCATCTGACACGTAGTTCCTCCCCCTCAGAGGACTCGAGGCAAGAGCCGCAGCAGTTAGAAAATAAATGTGTTAGGGGCAAAAAGGATAAGTAGGGTCAAGGAAATGAATGGCCAGTGTCTCCCGGCCACAGTAGCAATAATGAGAAAAGCCAAGCGGGTGTCTGCCTTCTATTCTGCAAATGGGTCTTTCCTTCTGCCGTTCTGATGGCTTATTTTAACGCATCCAGTTCCAGCACAAAGAGGTTTGAAAGGGGTTTTCTTTGAAAAGCTTTGTGCGATATGAGCCGCATACTCCTTCCGCTTGCTTTAGGCTCTGTGTACCTTAGCCTGATAAGAGTTCAGCTCTTTGCTGGGCCTCGCAAAAATCTTGATCTTTTTCAGCAACTTGCTTCCAAGCGAAGGGGGGGGGGGAAAGGAAATTGAATTGAATACTTTATTTGGCCAATCTTGGACAATCTAGGTGGAATTATCACTTGTGGCTCTCTGAACTTGGTTGTTGTTGTTTTTTTGCAGACTTTACATTACCCGACTAGATAAAACCATCAGTGCAAACTGAGTGTGGAGCTTGCTCCTTGCTTATATGCAGTCATTTGCCCTGCTGACTCACACTGATGATGTTACACTGTTGAGTAATTAAATGTCTGCAAGGAAATAACCAAGCTCAGAGAGCACTAAGGTCTCTCCACGGTTCAACTCTGAGCTACCTATTCAGGTAGACTTTGAATTATAACAGTTCATTTAGGGACCATTCGAAGATACCACAGCACTGAAAAAAGTGACTTATGACCGTTTTTCACACTTACGACCATTGCAGCATGCCCACGGTCACGTGATCAAAATTCAGACGCTTGGCAACTGACTCAAATTTATGACGGTTGCAATGTCCTGGGGTCATGTGATCCCCTTTTGTGACCTTCTGGCAAAGTCGGTGGGGAAGCCAGATTCACCGAACAACCGTCTTACTAAACAGTGATTCACTTAACAACTGTGGCAAGAAAGGTCATAACATGGGACAAAGCTCACTTAACAAATGTTTCACTTAGCAACAGAATTTTTGGGTTCAATTGTGGTCATAAGTTGAGGACTACCTGTATTGTCTTCTAATATACTGCTGATCAGGAGGTGTATGGACCTGCCTTTTGCTTCTGGATCAGACAAGCTAGCTATTTGGAAGTGCCTGTGTGAATAGTTGATGGAAGCCATTAATACAGGGGTCTTCAAACTTGGCCCTTTTATGACTTGTGGACTTCAACTCCCACAATTCCTCAGCCAGGCACGCGTGCCTGGCTGAGGAATTGTGGGAGTTGAAGTCCACAAGTCATAAAAGGGCCAAGTTTGAAGACCCCTGCATTAATACCTTATAGAAACGTATCGGTTACACAAGCAATGTCTTTCATTTAATAATTCTTCAGAAAAGTGTTCTAAATAACTATTGAACATTGCTGGCGAAATTGAGGTCAGTAATAAGTAGTTAACATTACGTTGTAACCTCTAATGTGATGTCCTGCAGCTCATGACAAATTATTTGAAGTTTTCCCAGTGTATAGAAATGAACTTTGTGCTTTTCCTGGAAGGTAGTGAAAATTATGCTATCTAAGCTCAGTTGAAAATCAAATGTAAGTGGTGTATTTGCAATCTATTTATAGGTATCCTCAACTTACAGCCACAACTGAGCCCAAAATTTCTATTGCTAAGTGAGACAGTTGTTAAGTGGGTTCCGCTCCATGTTACGACCCTTCCGGCCACAGTTGTTAAGTGAATCACTGCAGTTTGTTAAGTTAGCCACACAGTTGTGAAGTGACTTTCTGACTTTGCGCGTCAGAAGGTCACAAAAGGTGGTCACATGACCTCGGGACACTGCAACTGTCATAAATACCAGCCAGTTGCCAAGCATCCAAATTTTGATCACCTGATCATGGGGAAGTCGCAACAATTGTAAGAGTGAAAAATGGTCATAAGTCAGGGTTTTTTTCCAGTGTCATTGTAACTTTGAACAGTCATTAAACAAACGGTTGTAAGTTGAGTACTACCTGTATTCAGCTTTGAACTTGCATTCTGATCATTTTTATCTACAGTTGGGCATTGGGTAGAATATAAAAAACAACAACATTAAGATGGTGTCACAAGCACAGTTGCCATCTTGGTTTTGGGGGCTTTTTGCCACTACCTCGTAGGGCTTCCTTTGATTTCAGTGGGTACCAGACAATGTCTGAATATGTGTCAACAAATTTGACCTGGGTTTTATATCTCTTGGTTTGAAATGAGGAAAACCAGTGATCCGTGCTAAAGATTCATAAGTTACTAAAAATACCACTAAGTTATTTTCCAGGCACATTACTTGATGCCTAGCTATTTTCTATGCAGGTTTTTTTTTTAATAGATACATTTTCTTGGGATGTATAAATGATTAAATTAGCAAATTCAAGTAGCCAAATTCTGATATCCTTTGTACTGGGTGAAGAAAAGGTTTTTGAATCTACACATTAGACTTCGTGCTATGGCAAATGCTTCATATTTTTTACCAGTTTTGCATCCTTAAACCTAATGAACTATTTATCATTTTCATTGCACTGCTTATTTCTCAATGTTAGTTAACTCGCATATTTTTAATGCAGGTTAAGAGTGACAAAATAATGTGTGTGCAAGTTATAATGAGCTACAGAAAAATACCTCTTTTTTCTCTTCCTTTCTTTTTCCTCTCTCTCTCTCTCACCTATTATTCAGGAAAATGTAATTTGCAAATTCTCAACTCTGGAAGGCTATAATTTGCTCTCATAAAGCTGTATTAAAACTGCTCTTTGGGTACCTGGTCATCTAGTGGTTGATTTGAAGAATGCAACCCATCTAAAGTTTGGTTTTGAAGAAACAAAGGAGGCAAGAAAAATAAAATAAAATAAAGGAAGTGAAGGTAGCAACCGAAAGTTTTAGAAGATTCTAGTAGGACTCTAGTAAGCAGACATAATGTTTTGATTGTTATGACATCTCTGTAACTGCAATGCACCGTATCTTTCAGAGTGCTAAAAGATCTTGTGGTGATGATGAATTCTGCACCCATCAGTGGGTGAGCTGACTGTCTGCAGAGGAAGTGGGTTGCAAGAAGCTCGTGAATAGTCCAGGCTATTCTGGTGAGTCATTACCCAACTCTCCACCACAGAGAGAATTTGCACATGATCATGTGTAGGGAACACTACCCAAAAATGAGCAGAAGCAAGAGAAAACCAGAGGAATCACATAAAAAAAAAAAACGAATTTGATATGCAAAACCAGGAATCCTTCAGCTTTAGTCCTGCCTTAGGCATAAAGCTGGCAGAGTGATTTGGGGCCAGTCATTTTCTCTCAGCCCTAGGGAGCAGGCAATGGCAAACCACTTCTGAAATCTTGCCAAAACACTGGAGGGACTTGCCCAGGAAGTTGCCAGGAGTCAACACTGACTCAAAGGTGCATGTAGGCACACGCATATACACCCCCCCTCACAAAATAAATGCATAAATAAAGGAAAAGAGCCAAATAGATCAGGCATAGCCTTTGATTTATGCACAACCGGCTATCAATCTTTCATATATATGTTTGCTGTTCTATTATTTTACTTGTGAAAAGTCAAACAAAAGATACATATTTGGTGAAAAGCAAATCATATTAATACTAACTCAGGACATGCTCATCTTAAAGCTAACTTTAAGGGCAACTGAACCATCTGTCTATATATATACGTACTGCCCCATCTGGGGCAGGGTTATCTGTAAAGTATGGTAAGAAGGAGTCAATATGGTTCGGTGGTAAAGCAACTGAAACGCCCCCCATTTTTTTGTGTTTGTAGCATATGCAAAACATTGATAATGGTAGAGCACATTCCCAGCTAACATCTTGGCTTCTTTTTACTATTCCACTCAGACACCCTTGATTTGGTGAGGGTCTTTCTGGGTGCCCCATTAATCCATGGTGTGGCAGGTGGCAATTGCTTCTCCAATGGTGACCTTGTTTGTGGAAAATTCTGACAAAACACATTTATCTTGTGGTTGTTTTTTTTATTACCTCTACCATATAAAGGACTCTCCTTTTCTGCAGGAAGGCTTCCCATAAGCAGTTAGCCAGTCACTGTTGGGACTATAATGCTAGCCTCTGTAGGGCTGTTTTTGTTTTCATGGGCCATTCTTTGTGAAATAGTTCTCTTTATTTTAATCACTACTATATCTATTTACTTTTTTTGTATGGGTGGTTTAAATTGCCCTTCTTGTTTAAACTCTCTTGGCACAAACAAATTTAATTGCTTAATCCTATAGTATGTTTGGAATGAATTCAACCGATTTTGAATCACTCTATTATTTGTTCCCAGGGGGTGTGGGGGTGTGTAAGTGATGATTGCTTTTGAAACACAGGTGGGCATATTTATCAACACTTAATGCTTTGTGCATGAACACTCAGGTTCATGTTCTTTTCTCTGATGAGAAGAAGAGATTGGAAATACTAGCTATTGTTTTCAACTAACTGCCACCTGTTGTTGTGTCCAAACTTAGACAAAATGCAATCGGTTTTAATCTCAGTCTGTCAAAAATTGAACCCTGCTGTAAAGCTGTGGTTTGTTTGAATAACCCTTAATTAAAAGGAACTAATTTAGTTAGTTAGACAACACAACATACTGGTGTTATCTGAAAACAAAAGCAAAAGCAATGAGGCCATGGGCAAATGTGCCAGAAGGAAAAGATAAAACCTCATGCACAGATCATATCTGAACAGGCCTTTTCTCTTTCTGGCATCAACAGCTTTGGAAAATTCTCCTCAACAATTGTGAGCAGAAATGTGGGCTACACATTTTCTCCAAATTTCTCCAGAAAGAGAAATACGTTAACTATTTACACAGAGCAGAATCTCCCTTTAGTGGTGACAGCAAAAGCATTATTAAAAATGTCCAAATGGAGGAGAAAGAAAGAAAGAAAGAAAGAAAGAAAGAAAGAAAGAAAGAAAGAAAGAAAGAAAGAAAGAAAGAAAGAAAGAAAGAAAGAAAGAAAGACTACCCAGGTCTATTTCTCTGACTGTTTTTAGTTTCTGAAAGAATTTCTAAAGTGGCTTCTTCTCTTTTACAGTATCAAACTGATAAGAAAAATAATTTTTCTGGCCTGATACTAGTACTTTTTGGAGGATTAGCAAAAACTGCTTCCCTGGTTCATACAAATTCCACTTATAGTAGGATGCCACACTAAACCTCTCCTAATTGTGTCTGGAATTGCCTTGTTTACTTTATTCTGAGATTATTCCCAGTTTCCTAACCCTGTCATAGACGTGGTGATCTAAAAATCTATCTTTATTGCCACATCACCACAGCAGTGCCTAAATGCCCCAATAAAACTGGAAACCCTCTCAGACCCTACCTAAAATAAAATTATGTAATGATTTTTTTTGCACACAACAACTGCTCTGGATTTGAATCCTGACCATAATTAGATTTTACCAATTAGCCATTTCCTTGCATGATGACCTTTCAAGTAAGACATTGTCTTTTGTCTGAAATGGTCTCTAGGGTCTTCTGCTTGAGCAGAGAATTTGACTCCAAGGTCCCTTCCAATTCTGTTATCCATTTTATTTTATTTAATAGTGTATTGTGTTGTACTGCAATTTTGATGCTGTTCTACTTCTGTTCCACCAGTTTCTATAAGACCTTCCAGCTGTACATTTTACATTTATTTTTCACTCATTCCCCATATTTAAATAGACCCTCTTTGTAAGGGGCTTTGCTAACTTAGAATGCCGGACATTCTACCTGAATATTTTAATTATCTGACCTGTATTTGAACTGATCACTGTCACTAACCAAAGTGACACCAGTTCCCAGAAGTGTAACTAGGCTCATGGCAAGGGCAATGAAAAGAGGGTGTGGGTTTGCATTTCAAGAGCATTTTGCCTCCTGTAGTGTTTTAACTTAGTTGTTAAAAGGAACCCATCTCCAAAAACATCCACTTCATTGCTCCCTAGGAAAGCATAATACCTCTTTATCTTGGCTGTTTTTTGAATAGTAACGAGCTGGTCAAATCATCACAGAAGGTGGGGAGAGAATGCTAATATTGACATAAACATGTTGGTTGCTATCTGCTGAGGGTGGAATGAGGCAAGAAGCAGGAGACTAAAAGCATATTTGGGCGTAATTTGCAAGTCAGGCTTAACAAGGCAACTTGCAGTCTGCTTAGATTTTCAGAGAGAAGGAAGTGAAAATGACAGCATGTTTCTCTTGTGATTTGCACATCAATAAATAATTAAAATGTCTTACATCTGCCACCCAGAGGGGAGAAAAAAAAATCCAGTTCTTTGCTAGGAGCTATGGAAGACTGTGGATTAATTATCCTGACCTTCTCCATGGAAGCCTGCAAACTGAAATAGATAAGGATGAAGTAGAGTGAGAAGGAGAAATGGAGACAAGAACCAAGAGATTGGTTAAAATAAATGTATTTGCATTTTTGCTGTTGTGGAACAATCTTACATTTTAGGGGGGAATCGGAACTACCCCATGGAGCAACGAGCAAGAAGGTGGAAACATCTCTTCACAATGTATATCTTATCAACTCTGGTATGTTCAGCCCTTTCTCAGTGTAGCCAGTGAATAACCTGGCTGGATCATTTTCATCCATTATAAAGGTTTGAATTCCACAACTTGCCTCATAAAAATGTTACTGTGACAGAACTTTGGGACAGATTTCTAGGATCTCAATAACCAAACGTAGGAGGGTTGGCATACCACTTTTTGAAGTAAGTAGAGAAATATGCATTGTAATTTTAAAAGCCTTTGGGCATCCTCTGTCCAACCATTCCATCCACAGCCTCAAATTATCTTACCACCGAATATTTTTATGACTGTGACCTTAAAAATGAGAAAGACAATTGAGGTCACTAGAATGCTAAAACATGCCTAGGATGAATCTAGATTTCTGTCATGGATTCCTACACACTGTAGAAAATTGTAACCACAAGATGAGTTGGCTCGCTTTTCACTTGAATTCTGCAGCCAAATTTGGCGACTGACACATACTCTCCTCAAAATTTTCTCCCTGACCTGTATACAGCAAGAGTTTTGCTAAGAGATATATTTTAAAGAACATTACTGGTGCATGAGCAGCTGGACAGGAGCAAAAATCTAGGTGGGCTCCATAAAGCACGTGAGCGTTTACATCAGGGGTGTCCAACTCTGGCAAATTTAAGACTTGTTGACTTCAAATCCCAGAATTCCCCAGCCAGCATGGTTAAAGTCCACAAGTCTTAAAATTGCCAAGATTGGACATCCCTGCTTTGCACAATTAGCTCCTGATTTTGTTTCTCCTTCTTGCTCCCAGTCAGATTTTTTTTCGCGGGTGACATTATGGACAGATGACAATCAGTCTGTTCGAATTCTTCTTTGCAAGCTGTTCCAAGGTTCAGGGTAAAAATACTTTCCAGTTGTGAAAGGGAATGGTGTGTGGCAATGCTGACGCAAACAGAGAAAGGCAGATGGCTAAAAAAAAGAGTTGCATGCAGAAGACAGCAGATTCTTGTTTCAAAGCGTCTGATTCAAAAGAGAGAAAATGCACTCATTTGCATCATAGCAGTTGCATAAGTGCCAGAGACAGATGTGGAAAGAAGAGACAAGACAATTAAGCTTTTATGTGTTTCTCACCCAGACTTTCTCAAAAGCTCACCTAGAGGAAATAAAGTGTTTTGTTCAAAGGAGGACAGGCTTTGAAAATGTGCATGTTTTACTTTTAGCCCGCTCAGAAGGAGCAATCAACATCCATCATGCCTGAAAATACCTGCTTTCCTCAATTATGCCATTAAGATGGGAAAATTAAATGATCACGTGGTGAGTGTTGTCGGGGACTGGAAACTAGTTAAAAGGCAGGGAAAGATGAGTAAAGCAAAAAAAAAAAAGCCCATTTTTATAAAGAAACCAGGAAAGATAATAGCTGCCATTCTCATAATATAATAGGTGACACAAACAGATTAATAAGCGGGTTTAATACAAACACATGGAGGCACACTGGCACGGTTCCAAAGGAACACTCAGCCTGGCAGAGTCTGGTAGGCATTCATCATTTTTCCTTTGCAGCCACTGACTCCTGTGCTGCCCACACAGACACACACAGACACACTCCTCGGAAAATTGGTTTAAACGGCCTTCAGTTCTGAAAGCAATTTGCCCTGAAAAAGATGGCCTGCTCTCTGGCAAAATGAAAATGAACATCACAATATGCACATCCACTCAAAAGAAATCCTCCAAACAATCAGGTGGTTGGACATAATAGTCCATCCCAGCAGAGGACCTGATAGTGATCAGTAGAATTATTCCTAACCCAAATTGGCAGAAGGATCATTTCCTATGGAATGGGACAACTCGCTGTGGCTAACTCACCACAGGACAAGAGATACTTCAATATCAAAGAAATAATACAATGGGATCATTAAAGAAAGGAGGACAAAGGAGGACAAAAGAAAATGTGAATGACAAAAATTAAAATATTTTTAAAATTGTTTTAGATAATTAAATTGAATTGTTGAATTGTCCTGCAGTGAGTTGTCCCATGGCGAATTGGCCATGACGAGTTGGCCACGGCAAGTTGGCCGTGGCGAATTGGCCGTAGTGAGTTGACTGTGCAGCGAGTTGTCATAGACCCAGTTTCTGAGCTACTGATCCCACTTGTCTTAGCTTTGCAGCTGATCATGAAAATAAGGGGAATTCTCCCTGCTGATCATTATCACCCAAAGATGCCAGTCATTTCTCCCATCTACTTGAAAAGACAACAACCAGATGGTCCACTGTCTCTGGTTTTCAACTTCCTTCGCCATTGTTTCTTTTTATTGCAAAGATTTCTCAACAACAACAACAAATGCCTTCCAATTGGACACTACACTGAGGAATTAATGAAGTATTTGTTCGCAATGGTGGAGGATAAGGAACAGGGGGAGGTCATGAAGGCATCTTGTCACCAGGTGAAAGGAGGGAAAGAAAGGAACTGGCAGGTGAGAAAAAGCAGACAGTTCTGTCAAGAGGTAACTGCTCCCTCCGGGAGAGGCGGAGAATTATCTTTGCACCGTTACCTTTGGAGCACAAACAAACCTGACAGTGAATCAACCTGGCTTTTCACGTCCCACCAAACCTTCCTACCCTCAGTGAAATATATCAACATAGCTCCAGTCTCCAACTGGTATACAGGTGGTCCTTGACTTAACGATTGATTGTTTAGCGATCATTTAAATTTACAACAGACCACTCAGAATCACTTACAATCTAGTTCTGAAATGCCTATGACTGCCCCCCCCCCGTGGTCATGTGACCACTTTTCAGATGCTTGGCAACCAGATTGCATTTACAACTGTTTGCAACATCCTATGGTCATGCGACTATGATTTACAATGTTTTTATTTTTTTTGCCAACACCAGCATTTACTTCTGATTTTCAGCAAAAATGTCCCATAATGAACAATGGGTTTGCTTAATGGCTGCAGCATTTGCTTAACAACTGTGGTATTCACTTAATGCCTCCTTCAGAAAAATTGTAAAATTGTGTCTGGCCATGTGATGATCCACTTTACAATCATCACGACTTATGACCATGGAAGGAGGCTGAGGAGGAAGGAGACTGAATGTTGGATTGGCTTAATAGGCCTTGTTCGCTTAGAAACTACTTTAAACCAGAAAGTATTTTGTCCACCTAACCTTTTATATCACAGCTTTCCAAGGCCTTAAAATCTTTCCTTCAATCTGCTATCTGATCTTTTCAACTAATCTTTAGCTGACAACCTTTTCGTGGAGATGGATGTTTTCTAGAGTAAAATACTGCAGTCTGCCCAAAGCAGATCTTACTACTGCATAGTTAGGAGCAATAGATGGAGTCCTCTCCTCTCCATTCTTCTTCTTCACGAAAAAGGTTTGTGAAGATCAGATTGTAGTTTGGAAATGAAAATAAAAATGCCCATATCTTTAAGAAAATAGCATAAATCACAGAGTGTGTTAACAATGTTGGGTTCCAAGAAACTATATTAGAAAAAAAACTACATAGAAATAAATATTTTTAAGTGTTAAAGAGCAGTACACCTCATCCTAACATGTCCATGTATATGCTATGACTTCTCTCCAGTGGTGGGATTCAACCAGTTCACACCAGTTCAGCAGAACCGCTAGCTAATTTTTTGTTGCCCAGGCCCAGAATGGACTTCTGGAAGCAGCATCCACACAGAGAACCGGTTGTTCACATATTTGAATCCCACCACTGCTTCTTTGCTCTCCTTTGCCACTATACACTCAATGCAAACTGACTTACCACCTTGTAGAACAAGGGTGGGCTGCAGAATCGCTGCCCTTGTAATGGTATGTGGAAATGGGAGAGAAGGGAATGGCCTAGGAATGGTCTGATAAGAGAGGGTATAGTCTGCAACCACATAATGGGTGGGGGAAAAGGCTCAGAAGGGATCTTCCCTAACTTCTCGGACTGTGGGTGATATGTTCTTTTAGACTTGCAAGATTTTGGTAATCAAGCCTTACCATAAAGTTGAATTAGCGCATCTGGTCATGTTTCTTGTCTGGTTTGCCTAAGAAGATTGGCATCAGTCTTGCAAGCCTGACAGTGCAAATCTCCTGCCACGTCTTTTACAACCTCCGTGGTTACAGAGGTTTCTTTCTGAGTTTCTTTCCTTTCCCGTTATGCAGCCATGGGCTATGCCCTCTCTTATAGGATGATACCCTAGGACAGGGGTCTCCAATCCCTGGTCCGTGGATTGGCGCCGGTTCATGGCATGCCAGAAACTGGGCCATGCAAACAAGTGAAGCTCCATCTGTAGGATGCAGAAAAGCCTCTCTCCATGGAACTGGTCCCTGGTGCCCAAAAGGTTGAGGGCCGCTGCCCTAGGAAGCATCTCTTCCCTCCCTCCCACCATCTACCAAGGTCATTCCCACATAGCATTACACCCTCAAATGACATGCCACTTCTTATTCTCTGGTGAATGAAACATCCACAAGAAGAAAGTAAAATTTAAATGAATTTATCTTGTTTGCGTTAGCATTTTTGAGAAATTGTCCACAAGCATACTATTCTCACTCTGTAAATGGTGGCTTGGCCTCACACATGGTGATACCAAGAGCATAAAAAAAAACCCCACTTATAATGGAACCCAGCAACAATTTTCTTTGAGGATGAGGGCACAACGAGAGAGATTTGACTTCATCACCTCTAGTGGCAGAGAGCTTTTATGATTGACCTGGGTATCTTTCTGCCCTGATGGTTGGTATAGTCCCTATAGGGTAGTTGGGGGCCACCTGCCACAGTTCCCAGCTGTGCATTATTGCTTGGCACTCAGTGAAGCAGAGAAGATAAACCATCGGGAAATGAAAAGGACAGAGAGAGGAAGAGCTGCTTATCAAATATGCACATTTCAGATGGAACTTCACACCCAGTAGAAAGATGTTAGATTGCTGTTAGCTCTCTGGTGCGCTCCTGACAATGTGTTATCAGGTCATGTTTGCATGACAGTGGAAGCCCATGCAGGAAACATTAAGTCATATGGCTCCTAAGACGGAATCAATCAAGTGAGCAGCACAGCTCCTGAAAACTAATTTCACCTTCATAAGGTCTGGTTTATCTGTGTGGCAGACATGAGGATTGTCAGCCCCATTTCAGTCCGACCAGCTTCGATGCTGCAGTGAGAATTTTAATGAGCCCGCACTGTAATGAGTATGAAAAACGACACTGGAATAAATTCACATACACACACCCACACATGCAGGTAAGTACCTCGACATACAAAGATGAGTCCAATGAAATAGGAGCAATTACACCAGGCTTCCTTCTCACCATTAAACTTGCCTTTTATCAGGCTAATCATATTCGTATCACAGCTTTTCATCATCCTGAAATAATCTGAGGGTCATGGTGAATTTTTTTCTTTTTTTTACTGTCATCAGAATCATTTCTGCATCAGGTGACAATAGTGATCGTTATCACATGCGATGCCCAACACAAAAATTGTTATAAAATTATTATAATAATCGATGCATTCCTGAAATAATGATGCACATTTTTTATTAATTACAGTTAGCAATGTTTGATTATATTGTCACAGTGTATAATAAGTTAATAATGAACTAATGTGTAATCCGTATTTCACTTTATTCTTGTTTACCAGTCAGATAAACTTGTGATAGCTCGGCAACCATATACATTTGTTAAATAAACAAGGGATTTGTCATTCAGCATGTTTATTTATTCCTAGCTATTCTTCTCTCACACTCTGTAAGTCCCCATATTATGAACTATGATATTATTATTGTGAATTTCTATTTTCTTGGGTGTCAAGAAGAATAGTGTTCCATCAATAGTTGTGGGTACTTCATCACTGGAGGCTTTCCAAAAGAGACTTGACAACCATTTATCTGAAATGGTATAGGGTCTCCTGCTCGACTTCAGGGGGTTGGATTAGAAGACCTCAAGGTCCCTTCCAATTCTATTATTCTATGTTCTATGTTCTAGTGCTCACAGGTGGCAGTTTGGCATTTGGATCCCATAACATTTATTAAAATGTATGATGGGTAACACAAACCTATGTCAATGCAACATAGAGTATGTGGCCTAGAATATAACAAAATATAAGGTATTAGACTTTGATTAATGTTTATTATTTTATTTTATTTTAATTGTCTATTTTAAGTTCAATATTTTACCTTTATATGCCATGTTGATTTTTTCTTTAAAAAATGGCACAAATCATTTTAAATCAAAATGAAACAGAATATCTTTAGAAATTTATTGCTTCAGTGCTACTGAGACTCAATAATTTCAGGTGCTAGGCTGATCTGTGCTGCAATAATCATTTTATTTTCAGTTAGTAGATCTAAAATATAGTTTGTGATGCTTCCAACAAACAGCTTTTACCTTTTCTGATCTGCTTTGTGTATGGTAAGAAAAAAGACAAGAAAAACTGCCCAAAATGCAGAAAGGTTAACTATAAAAATATAGTAACATCAGCCCCTGCTACAAAATTGCATGAACAAAGCAGAATCATAGTACAATCTGAACTTCATTTCAGTCAACCCCTGATCACATTTTTAGTCCCAAGAAAGTGGCACTCTTAGATGCCATTGTTACCATTGAAAATGGACCAATTATCCTTGGCTGGCTATTTTATCTACATATAGGAATATGTCGATTTTTCCCCCTGGAAATAATTTGAGGCAGCTTCCCAAATGAGATCAGTTCTTCTTCTTTTTTTTTTTAATATATTTTATTAGATTTTTATAAGGATGAGAAGGTTACATCAAGGTGCTTAGGAAACAACGTGGAGATGGGTACATCAAACATCCAAAAGGAAAATCATAAATATATAGCTCAAATTAATTCATTACAAGTTCCCTCTCTATTTCCCTCATATAATATTACATATTCAAATTAATATATTTCTAAATAGAGTTCAAGCAATCCAGTCAGACATCAATCACATTTCAGTTATAAAGATCCAAATCCTGTTTTTAAGCTTTACTAATTTACAGTTACCATATTCCAATTAGCCTTAAATAAACATATTAACACTTCGGGTATCCCTCATTTCCCTTTTCCCTAACATAATAATTATATCTAAAATGGATACATTATTCCCACGATAACATTCTTATGTTTTCTTTATTAATACCATTTCTTCTCTTATCACCAATCCCTCTTATTCTCCTTCTATTACAAAATAATTATCTTATTTGAAATAAAAATATCAGTCCAAAAGATACATTTCTATCTATTTTAAATATATATTCTATCAATCAATCTATATCTATAGAAAGTCTTTTTAACCCATTAAGTAAAGTTTACCCTTCCAAATAATTATCATATCTGAAACAAAATATTATTACAAAGGATATCCTCTTACAGAATTCACGTACTCGGTTAGTTATTGAATCAGTCAAAATCTCTAAAGCCTTTTTAACCCGTTGAATGAAATTTTAAAACACATTTTTAAATCTAACTCTAGGTTTCTTTCTGTGCCACACCGGTTTCCATAGTAAGGCTTCTACGTCATCAAACCACAATATTTGAAAAAAGGTATTTCTCAGCACTTCAGACTGGTCAAGGTTCTCTTCCCTTTCTTCTAGTGGCCTTTGAATGGTGTAGTCAGTTTTATTCCATGTTGTAATTACTAGTTGATTGTCCGCGTTATCACAATTTTCAGTAACTTGTATCTGGGTGTCAGTCTCTATTGTTTTTGACAATTCAGACATCTCAATTAAAGTTATTCTTTGATCATCAGGCTTCTCAATAAATTGTATATGGGGTTGTGTAAAATTGCTTTGTTCAATAGTTTCCACAATTTCTCCCGGTATAAGTTCATAGTTGGGTTGTAGGTATGGTTCCCCCATCTCTTTAGGTTGCATATGTTGTTTAAAGGCCTCTTTGGAGTTACTCTGTTCCTTCTCTATTGTTCTTCGGTCTATAACTTGATCCATTAAAATTTGAGAGTAAGATTTCATGTACTCCATAGCTTCCAAGATTTTTTCCAGTATAAGTTCATAATCAAGCTGTGGGTAAGATTCCTCCATTTCAGTGGTGAAAAGATCTTTTAATCTTTTAATGAAGGCTATATTTAGTAAAAGTCAACAAATCTTCACCTCCAACTCCTAGTAGACAAAATCACCACCCAGCTGTTTCAAGTTATCTTTACCCTTATCATCCTTTGAAGGTCAGAGCCATCCTCCAGCAAAAAAATATACAGTTGCAGTAACACTTTTTGTCACAAGATGTCCTCAGTAGGCTGTAAAGTCTTTCTTTCCAAATTAATAGATTTTTTGTTTTTCACATTAAAAAAGTAAAAAAGAAAGGCATCTCCAGGATAGTAAATAGCGTGGTTATAATAGTAATGTTCAAAAGTAGAAATATTTTCAGGATCCCTCAGTATTCCAAGAGTTAAATAGTCAATAAAAAATTAGCTGTTTTATTTTTTTCAGTTTCCAAAGCTATTTTTCCCACAGTGCTGAAACGCTGCTCTCTCACAGCAGGGAAGTAATTCAAATTCAAAAGTTTTTTTACAGGAGAGTAATTAGGGAAAGAGGGGGAAGGAAAGGTCTCACCCGGATTCTCCATGGGGGTTCTTTGTGCTTAGCTGTTCTTCTGGCTTTTGGCTGGCGCAGCGAAGTGACCGTCCATTTTACTGGGTGATCTTTTCTCCGACGACCCTAAGGAGCTGGCTCGGACCGAGGAATGAGCTGCCACCCTTCCCCCATCGACGAAGGCCTCCTCAATGGTGGTCACCCCTCCAGGGTGACTTTTCGACCCGATTAAGGGTCTACCGGCGGAGGGAAAAACAGCCGGTGGAGAGACGAGGCTCTTCGCGTGACTGCGTCTGCCGCGATCCGGAACCGGAAGCCCCAAATGAGATCAGTTCTTAAAACAAGATCAGCTTGGCAATGAACAGAAGTCACATCAGAAAATAAAAGTGGCCAAATTGATAAATAAGCAGCTGCTCAAAAACACTGGAATTTCAGGAGAAGCAGAATAACATGTTTTATTTGATCTGAATAAGGTTAAAAAAAAAAGAGGTTGGAGGCTAAGTATAAGATTCCAGAAGAAATGGTTGTCCCTGCTTGAGTTTATGAGGTTAGCTATGTCCCACTTCTTCATAGCTTTCTAACTGAAGGTGCCTTTTAAGTGCATCAAGAAGCTTTCCCATTTTTGTGGTGGAAAAGAAAACCTTCCTATCATTTATATAAAGACAATAGTTATTAGTATAAAAGTAAAAGAAGAAGAAGGATGGAATAGAAGCTTGACCTCCAATAATTAAAATGTAATAGTCAACTGAATGTCTAGGGACATTGATTACCTTTTATCTTGCTTTGATAAGAAGTATTGGATTTCCTTTTAAATTACAGCAAGGGTTTGTAATGTATTTGCCTGTAAATATACAATTAGATACTGTAAACACAGAGAAAAGTAAGCTATTGTTGATGAGAATTGTTTGAAGGGAGTGAGGTTTGATGTAAATCTCAAGAAGAGAACAGGGACTTATATTTTTGATTGGACTTCTGAAGAACAACAGAGCTTGAAACAAGTCTGTCCAGCAAGAAGAGCATTGAAAAATTCCCTTTTTTTTTTTTTAGGTCTTGAACATAATTTTCTTCTGCCTCTTGTATTTTTGTTAAGTGATTTCCAAATTTCGTTGGGCCTTTGGTTTAGGGATCCAATACATGACATACATGGAAGTATGAATAATTGCTTTGAATTTGCTTACTTTTATCAGTTTTATTCCCTTCTATGTACCTTAAGCCACAGAACTCCCTCCAAAATCTCCTGAAATCAAACATTTTAAAGCCATTTTGGGGCTGTTATGGATGAGTTTAAGGAAAGGAATGGGAACCATCATTAATAACCCTTAATTTGGGTAAAAGGTATATATAACCACTCTGCCCTGAGGTGGGGTTCACGCAGCCTATTAGCTTTGGTTGCCTGCACCTGAATATTACAATAATATTCTAAATTTTATAAACTAAATTTTATTTATGTTTAAATATAAAACCCAGTTTTATAATTGCATACATAAAACACAGAATTTGTGTCTTGGCTTATGTTATTTTGAATCTAGGAAGTCAGCACAACTCTATGGGGGAAAAAAAATCCTAGATTAACCCCGGCTTTCTGAATTCTGCATTCATTACTCAGGCAGACACATTCTATAATTTCTATAATAATGGGGAGTTAAATGGTAGTTTGGAACGTTTGGGTAATTTAATTGTTGAGTCAGATGGCTATAGAATCATCAGCTCAGACTCACATAGTTGGCTGTAATAATGCTTTTATGTTAGCACTTATTAAATAGAAGCAAGGCATGAGGCATTGTTCACTGTCTGTTGGAGAAGCTCAAAATTTATTTTTAGTATCTACTTAGCAATCAATCTAGTAGTTACTATGATGCAAAAGAAAGTTTTTCTGTCTCTTCTATAAAGGTGTTAATTCATAAGTATTTCCCTCATTTGGAGATATCTAGTTTTCAAGGGTCATTGCACTCTGGCATGGGTGGTTCACATACACTGTATATGTAGTCCATATATGACACTCCTGTGCACATACTTAATTAATGTATGCCTTGTTCTGTTTGTGATTTGACTCAGTCCAAGGATCTGCTCCTCTTTTCCCTACTAGCTCAACTGGTCAGCCATCAGCTGGGTGGAAGGGAATTGTGATCTGGAGATGGATCAAATGATAGTGTTCAAGGTGATGGAGATAGGATAAGATTTAAGTCCCCTTTCCCAGAGATCCTTAGTTAAAACATTGTATGTTGAACTAGCAAAATAATAAACATGCCAAGAATTTGAGAAGTGAGGAACAGCAAGGGGTCTTAATTCCTGTCCCAGCCATCCTGAAGGTGTGCAAGAGACAGAAAGGGAAATTTTGTAAGGGTGCATGAATTTTTGCATCTTGATTTCATCCGCAGGGCCTATCTCAATCTGCAGTGCTAGTCTACAATACAAAGATTGATCATTCCTGACTTACAATATGCTGATTTATCTATTGATGAGGTAAGACAATCTGAAAGAGTACCCATAGACTAACTTGATTCAACCTGGATCAATTTATTTGAATTCAGTGACAATGAATTTGATGATTTTTCCTCCCTCCATGTCTTTCTTTTTTAGCTTTTTTAATTATGCAACATTTAGCAAGCAATCCAGAATTTTCAACATTAATCAAGGATGTGTGTGTGTGTGTGTGTACGTGTGCGTATTTATGAACTTCCAAAAATATATGGGAGTAGGACAAAAATTGATTTAAATTACATTAATAACATTTAATATGAAAACCTATTCCACCCTGCACTTAATATATTTCCCTTTCAGTCATATCACGAATTACAATTTATTGGAAACTTTGAAGGGGCTCTGTATGCTAATTCAAGGCTTGGTGGTAAAATGTGGCCTTAGGGCTTCAGATGATAGAATCCTGCTCTAGTCACTGAGAAGGAAGATGATTCTTTTATATATATCCTGCATATCTTACTTTTGATTATACAAAGGATTAATTTAAAGTTGTGAATTTTGGTTCATGATAATAAAAGATAATCTTTAATATTGATCTCACCTAAACTTAATTAAGTTTAAAATAATGGAGATCAACCTATTCTAATTTTTCTTTTTCTTTTTTTTAAGTGCTCTGATTTTCTTTTTTTATAGATGAAGGTAATTAGTCTTTTTAGAACATTATTGCATAGAGCAATCAAATACCTTTGATGCTTCTGTACAACAAATGATTGCCCAGGTCAGTAATTAATTACCTTTCAACCATACAGTTCCCAACTATTGGCAAAACATTTCTCAGAAATCCTGGCCAACACAGCTCAAAAAGTCCCAACACATTTTCAGACCGGAAGCTGTAGGTCTTTACCAACCCAATATGCCTATGGCAAATTTCTTGTTAAGAATTTCAAAGAAACACAGACTACAGTTAACGTGGAGGAACACAACAATTAATGTTCACCTGATATTGCTAGAATCTTTGTAAGAAAACTCACTAAGGCTGAGAGAGAAACAAGAATATTTCAAAGCATCATGAATGAAGCCTCAACTCTAGTGCAGAGGATGTTGCAATTCTAGTTTTTGTGGGACAGGTAGTCCCTCAATTTGGTTCATGCTCACCTTAATTCACTCATAAATGAAGGTGAGACTCTATATCTCAACTGCTTATCTTCTGATATGAAACCTGAATAATAAAACTCTTCCTGGTCAGGCTCAGCTCTTCACTATTTAGGTGCTGAGAACAATAACAGCAAATATAATCTTATACTATTTGCACAGCAATTCATTCTGAGCAGAATACAGAAAATATTTCAATGGAGTCATTCCAATGAGCCCATATTGAACATTGATATTTCAATTATACTTAGTGAAGAAGTAAGTTTTAGAATATATGTGTCTAAATATTAAGGCTATATATAACATATAGTCTTGCATATAACAACAACAAATATAAAATATATGTTTACATAGATTATTATAAAACTTGTTGCCCAGAATTATCTTACTGGGATCTTATCTGACTGAACAGCAGATGGTAGGGCTGTTGATTGCTTCATAGGCACATACAAAGCATATTTAGAAAAGATTCAGTGTGCAAAACTTGATGAGAGAATACAGGTTTATGCTGATTTGGAGATAAAGAGGTACAGTCACTTGCTCATTGCTATAATCTACTGCTCCAGGAACTGAGTCTAAAGTTGATAATCTTAACAGAAGTTGGGAAAGCAGACAACACAATTCTGAATGTTTCTGATGCTTTGGATAATTAAATTAATGAAGATCTCTAGTAAGTTCTTTTTTTTCATAATCTTTATTCATTGTGCTAGCTAGCCAATTGAATCAGTATCTGACAAACAACACAATGCACATGGATTCTCCAACTTGGTACCCATCAAACATAATGATCTGCAGCTCCTAGAATTTCTAGCCTTCATCCATATTGACTGATTGCTTCTGTTCTTGTCTTATTCTATTTTAAGTGGCAAATCCTTTCGAATTCAGCTTTGTCTTAGTCCTGTACACTATTATTGTTATATGTAGAGGCCAATTATGGAGCATATTGCACTATCAGCATGCAGGGATGGTAAACAGCAGGTAGAAAGGACTAATGCATATAAGCCCTTGAAAGATTGGCTTCGCCAGGGCCTTCCATAATAAATTAAGATGAAAACCCACCTCTCTTATGTTATAACAGATAAGAAAATTATTAGCTGGATTTTTTTCCCCTCTGAGTTATGCAAGCCTCTCTATTTCTCCTTTCCCCTCATCACCTTTGCCTTCATCTCTCAGCAATCATTCTGTGACAAGATATATCTTCTGGCAGTTCTGCTAACTATGTCCTTGCATTCCTTTACACCTTACAAAACTGCAAATATAATCCAAGGCCAGGCTGTTGGAAGGAGATCGAGATGTGGGATACTGCAAATCAGAGGTGTGGTAAGGAAAGATGAGTGTATGCAATAGATAACTGTACTTGATTAACTAGACTTAAATAGTGTGGGGCAAAGTTGCCAGGTGAAAATAAAAATTGTCAGTTCAGTTTAATTTCATGGTGAATCAAACAAGGAAATTAGATTCTGCTTCTCTGTTAGTTTGACATGTACAGCAAGTGACAATTAAGAAATGATGGGAAAGAACTTCTGTTTATTTGAGAACTCTTGATTTCCAGATAGGCAGGGAACATATATTTGGTCCCACTTTGTGGAATAGTTTGATAAATTAGAGCTAAGGACTTTTAATTTAAAAGGACAGTTGAATGTGCTCATGATTCTTTGGAACATATATAATAGAGTATAGGGACCTTCATTTTACTTCTAACAATATTTTAAGAAGTTACAGAACATTATCAAGTGCATTGTCAGTGGGTGAGGATTTCATTAAATTCAAGCAAGGCAATTGATTGAGGAAGAAGAAACCTGAGTATCTGAAGATTTAAGTAAGGTGAATTAAGACATTAAAGTCAATTATACTTCCTGCTTTAAGAATCAATATGGACATATAGCTAGTAAAAGCTGAGTGCAAAACAAATCATGCTCCACCTTCTATTCCTCTTTCCTATCTAACAGTATGGGGCAGGGGGAGGAGCTGCAGAATGCAAAGACCAAAAAGCCCCCTCTCATCCAAGCACTGAGCAGAGAAATGCCAGGGGTATTTTCATAGGTAGTGGGTAGTTACAAGTGAAAGGCCACTGGGCTAATCTGAGCGGTCACAGGGAAGTGGCCAAAACATTTTGAGTACAGTTTTTTTAAATGGTTGAGACAAAGGTAAAAACATAGAGGAAAGTCAGACCAACTCCCCCCCACAGCAATCCTGGTGCATTTTTAATTATACAAATCTGCTGCCTATTTATATGCAAATCTAGCTGCTGTCTTGAAGAGATGTGCCACCTACCTCTCTTGGAAAAAAATAATAATCCACGGCCAGAGAAACTGCACAGACAGGATAAACAGCATGGGTTATATCCATAAACGTATTGGAAGGAGATATGCCAATACAAGCATGCAGAGTTGTTATGAGCAAAGTCTTCAAATGACAACTGATTAGGCCAATTGTCATGTTCATAGCATTTATAGCTAAGACAAATATTGTTCCAACACCGCTTTTTTGTCTACTCATTTGGCTCCTGGTGATAAACTGTCAGCTTTATTGAAAATGATTCCATGGGAGGACTAGAATTATGCGTTATTGAGATAGACTAAAGTATAGACTCTTGCAAGGGAGGAGCCAATCTGAAGCTCTTTCTAATATTTTCCTAACCTCCCTTGACTTAATACATGCTCCTACACCTGTTGTTGTCTTAACAGCTTCTGGATAGTTTTTCCAAGGTTATCTCCATGGTTCCCTACATGACATGACAACAGATGAACATGAATGTCTAGTAATTGAAAAAAGGGCTTTCCAAAACCAAGATGCAATCATATCTGAAAAAGTGGCCAACAAACCTATGCACAGTTTCCAGAGCAGAAGGTTGTTCTTTACATGGAATAAAAAGAGCCGTCTTGATAAACAAATCCACTACTGCTAAAAAGGTCATAAAACTATGCTTATCTAAGAGAGCTCTAAGAAAATAAATTGTGTCTCAAGGGGAGCAGAATTATCAGGCTGAGCATGGGCAGCAGTATTCATGCTGCTTCTTCTTGCTTGGAAATCCTTGTAAGATCCAGCAGGCAGAATGTATAGATTATTTAGCTGTGACAAAGTCACAGTGCCCGGGATGCATCACAAAGAGGCTAGTCTACATTGCACTATATACAATGCCCATTCGGCTTTGATCTCCCAAAGAAAATCTGGACAGTGCTTAACCTGATCTGAACTAACCATAGCAAATGCCAATATTGGAAATATAAATGGGGTTGGTTGATAATCCTAATAGTGACTGTGGGAATGTCCCACAAACTTCACATCATATTGTGATGTAATGCCCCCTCAGAAGGTTCCCTGGATCCCTGCATGAAATACATCATCTTGAGGGCATTGCTCTCCAATGGCTGAATGATTTAAATATCGGGCTGTAGGTTTAGTCACTCCCGTAACTGCTCATACATATTTTAATTTTACTCATAATTTTATTCATCATTCATACTATGTGTTTGTAAAATAATTCACTGCTCTGGTGTTTTACATTATGAAAACATTTTATATGTTGTTGGTGTGAATTTTATGCACTATGCTGCATTTTGCTCTGCCATATGAAATTTAAAAAAAAACCATGGATACCTTTGGTTTGATGACAGATATGACATGTGGAAACCAAGTCCCTCACACCAATTCTGTTTTTGATATCCTGCTTTTATCCACCAGAAATCCCTGAACAAAAATTGCAATATTTTAAAAACTCTCACATTCTTTGCAGTCTTAGTATAGTGGCAAAGTTGCAGCACCTTTTCTTGGAGAGGAAGAGAGCATGCAAATTATGAAAATGAAAAATAAATATCCCACAGCCACAGAAAAAGGAGAAGAATCTATCTGTGGATCTCAGCAGAGGCTGTTCATCCAAGCCTTTGACCAATGGATTCAATTGCAAGCAAATCTAATCCAGCAGATCCAATTCCTGCTGTGATATATCTAACATTTCTTATTTTCATTTCTTTCATTCTTTGAAGAAGGGTTCAAGATTGTGGAAGGAGGGGACAGACAAAAATATCTTATACAAGTATGCATGACAGAGCACCTGACAATTAATTTTTGTGAGCTAGGAACATAGTAACATATAAGTTAACCAATCAGACATAGAATGATGGCCCAAGTCTTCTATGATTATTCCAAATTCTTGTGATCTTCCAAAAGCTGCATTGAATGGGCTTCTCTGGTTAAGAAATATCTTCATTACTGAATGCTACTTTTATTGCTCACAGTTTTTTATTTCTGTCCAGCTGGAAGGGAGTCTAGAATTAAATGTGCAGGGCAATAGGTCTTCCCTCTATCCCCAAAGCCTGAAGAACAGAGTTCAAAATAGAGTTTGAGGCATCAATTTATAAAATAAATGAGTAACTAAAGATCTGGATGGCAGAGGAGACACTTGGAGAAAAATAATCAAGCATGAAAAGCTACTTGTTTTAGAGTAGATGAGTTAAATTAAGACCTTTTCCGCAGAAGCTGAGTCTATGGTCTTGTGCACTGCAAAACCAGAACTGTAAGAGTTTGCAATCATGCCCCCTTCCAAAAGTTGGACATCTTTAACATTTCCAGGTGGCTCCCATATGAGAATAGGTTGTGCCATTGTTGAATCTGTCTGCCTGCCTTCTCTAGAAATTTAATAATTAAAAAGGTCCAAGGCAAGAATACCAACCACACACTTCCTAGTTAGCATTGAACTTTTGTGTGGGTACTTTAACACACATTTAATGTGAGTAAAATGCAAACAAAGAACTTCTGAAAAAAATGAGACGTCATCTAGGTAAACTACAATATATTGTTCAGAATATCTGAAATTATCTCGTTCACAAATCTGGAAATGACTACAGTAATTAACTAGATCAAAGATATTATTGTATAGTCAAACTTGCCATAACGAGTGTCAAAAGCTGTTAAATATTCATGGCTCTACTTCATCTGAATTAAATTGTAAGCTCTTCTCAAATCCAATTTAATGAAAATCTTGCCTTATGAAGATGCTCAACAGATCCCCCCCCCCCAAAAAAGAGGCAGTGGATAGTGATCTCTAATAGGTACAAATTCGACATATCTTAAAGAAAAAATGATCTTTCTTTTTTATAGAAATGGTGCAGATGTGGCAGATGAAGTCCAAAGAAGTGTTTTTTTTTTCAATTGACATTCAGAAACTTTTCTGTTTAGCTGGAATTTGAGGTTCAATAAGCAGTTTAGTAGAGGTCATTTGTCCAATGCAGAAAATAGGTCGTGGCTTCCTCTTCCTCCCCAAACAGCACCAAAATCTCCATATCTTTCTAGCAAAGAAAGAGATTCAGGAAGTGGTGCAGGAAGGATGTCTGTAACCAGTATTGTTGATACTACTGAGAGAGAAACAAAACTGTTCCTTGCTTTTAGGGAATGTCAGAATTATGTGTTTTGTAACCAGTCTATGCCCAAGACAATTGGGATATGCAAGGAAACAGTCAAATACAAAATTGGTACAACTTTTTGTAACAAAAAGTTACAAAAATTCTCAGCTTATTTGTCTATGTGTCAAGCCTCAAAGAATGCCTATGCTGTGTCAGCCATTATTTCTTCTTAGCTTGCCTACGAACTCGGGGGGGGGGGGAGAAGGGAAGAATGGAATTCAGACTTTTGAAATTGAGAGGCCAGTTCATGAGAAACAAGGACTTTCAAGATTTGTTTACTGAGAACTAAAGAAATTCTCTCATAATAATTCTTTCACTTATAATTGGATAATGTGATCTGCACTAATAAGGGGAGGGAGGTTTCTATACTTTTAATATAGCAATTTAGGCATGAAATAACCAGAGCTGGTTTTTCTTTCATCTGTGCCGAAAGGTTGTGCTCAATAAAGTTTTGCATTACAGATTGGATCATCTTAGCTATGCTTACTTCATTGGGTTCATCAGTCGGAACCTTGACACTAGTTGTCCCAAAAGTGCTTTTCAAAAGGCAACTGGACTTTCTCGATTTTTTTCCTTGAAAATGTTTCTCTTCTCATCCAAGAAGCTTATTCAGTTCTAAAAACTTCAGTTCTTCAGTTCTCAAAACTTAGTTCTTCAGAACTGAAGAAGCTTCTTGGATGAGAAGGTCAATGTTTTCAATGAAAAAGCCAAGCACCTTTGGGTCTCAGCTCAGCTGAAGGAAGTGGCCTGATTAGGTAGTCTGCCATTGACTGTTTCTCTGCATAGGCTTGTCTGATAGTCATGTGCACACACCAAGGAGCCACAGAATTGCCTCTTCTTTGTCTGATGATCCCTTGCTGAAAATTTGGTCGAAGAGATGGTTGTGTGTGCACATTTTCTTAAAGTTGAGACTTTGGTGTGATTTCAGTTATGAGGTGTTGTACATTTCCACAGGTGTGACTCAACCCAGGTCAAGTTCCCTTAAATGTATGCAACTGGGAAGAGGGAAAGAAAAGCTCTGAAACAAGCTCCTTTTGTTCCCTCTGTGTCTCAACCCTTCAGCCCATCATCAATCACCACACAACGTTGAAATCTTTCAAAGTCTTTAGTGAGCCTTATCATGCTAATTCATCTCTCAGTTAATTATAAAGACTTCCTAAAACTTTTTGATTAAAGCAACATAATTCCAAGACATATCCTTCTTAAGGCTTTCAAGATTAATATCAAGTTATTTGGGCAGGCAGTTCAAGAAACCAGAACTTTTGGATTTCTGGAAAGGTTTTTATTGCTAGTAAAGTAATGGATCAAAATTTTGAAAGCATGCCAGTGTAATTCACCAACTCAGCCCATTTCGTATGAAATGAAGGTAAAGTTACTCTAAGTTTTCTCTCCTTCCCATCCTCCTTGGTCTCAGGAACCTCCTCCTCTAATGATCATGCTCTATGTTGCCATCACAGAAAGTTAATTTCAGGGTTTAAAAAGTATAAAAATCACCCTAAGTTTTAAAATATATTTCCTGAATTTTGTGAGGATAAACTGGAAATCTGGGCTGCCTCTTGGATTATTTTTTAAAAGGAAAAAAAAATGAATTTGGGAGGAATAAAAAATAACCCAAAGGGCAGAAACATTTTTATCTGCTACACATGCTTAAAATGTACAGCCCAGTCTCAAGAACATTGCTGTCTCATTTAAGATGTAACGGCATAAGCTTCCCCTTTGCATACACATACAAAGGAGCACTGCAAACCATCGTTTTATTGAAAGCACTAGATTTTGCAGAATAGCTGAACTTCAGAAAGACTGAGACACAGTAGTTGTTTGAAAAACCTTTCCCATATTCGGCCTCTCCCTCTACAGTAATTTATAAGACCCATTGCCTATCGCAATGAATTCTGGCAACACATTTTGGCAGCATCTTCCCCCCAAGATTGCTTTTATTAGAACTATTTTTGCAGCAGTACGTGCCTATATACGCACACCCCGACACACATTCACATCCTTCTCCATATTAATATTAAAATATAATAATAAAATCATAAATATTAATGATTTAGATCAAGTGTAGTGTTAGGCCATGGTTCATTACTTCCCTACATTCTGTCCTCACAATGTTGCATGCAGATAACCCAAATGACTTCATAAAAATGGAGCACATACTGTTAAGCAGTGATTAATTCTTGCAGGCCCATGTGATGCACTGTTTTTTTTAAGATTGCCAAAGTGATAGATGGTAGACCACATACTTTGACTAGCTCAGCAAAAGGCTATAGGGAAATATCTGGAATATATCTCCAGGGGAACAACCATTGGGAATGAAGTCACCTTGAAGTGAGGATGAGGATGAGGCAATGACCCAAATCTATGTGTTCAAGAAAGAATAGAGGCAGCTGCTGAGAAATGCACTTTGTAATGGATTCTTTCTTTTAAAGGGTGCTTTTGTTATTTTAACCATGTGTTTAACAAAGGATGTACCTCTTTTTTCAGAAGAGCACAAGCATTTAGAAAAGAACACTTCTCTCTCTCTCTCCTTTTCTCCTGCATAAGGTTTACATTGTCTTTTTATGTTTGTCATATTTTATGCATCAGAAAATGAGCTCCTTTGAAGGATACAAACCAATAGCCAGTTCAATCAAGAGCAAAGTGTGAACTGAATGCATTAAGAAAGCCAAGTATGTTACTATAGCAATTTAAATTATTCAGCGATGCGCTCCAATTTTAAATGAGCTAGTCAAAATGACACAGTGATCTCAGCTCCAATAGTTTGACCAAAATAGTCAAAAATAGTCTTGATGTGCAGGGCCTACTAAGGGTGGTCCAACATATACGAAATAGATTTTTCTCTACCTATTTTCTCTGTAAAGAAGCAGATCTCAATTTTTAATGGTCAAAATTTATTTCATGTTTGGTAGCACATTCCCACTGTAATAGAAAGAAAAAAGAAACCCTTTGAATAAAACCCCTCTGTGGGTTTTACTCCGCTAGTCATAGCCGACTTTAGAGGGCAGTGCTCATCTCCGTTTCTTTAAGCCATTTAACCAGTGCTTTCCAAAGATGCTTCTATGGTCATGTGGCTAGCATGACATCATGCTGCAACACAAAGCATATCGTGAAATACAGAACGCTGTTACCTTCCCACTGAAGTGGTACCTATTTATCTACTGTACGTGCGTTTACATGCTTTTAAACTGCTAGGTTGGCAGGAGCCGAGGCAAGTGACAGAACTTCACTCTGTCACACGGTGGTAGGATTCGAACTGCCAGAGTTTAAGCCACTTAGCCACCATACCTCTACCCTGTGAATAAGCTTGGCTAATATTTCAGGGGTAGTGAATTAAAGGCCTTGTTAGAATTAAATTTTAATCCAAAATGTGGAAGCTAGTTATTTTTTTCCCTTATGTCAACTATACATCTACTTGATAGATTCTATTTCACACACTTTCAGTATATCCTAGTTTGTGTAACTCAGAGAAATGACTCTTGTCACAATCATTAAAATCAGGAACTTTTAAATCCAGTTGCATATATGTCAATGATGGGCAGTCCCACAATACCATTGTTTTTATCCTCTACTTCCTCATTGCTATGGGTCTCAAAATGCTAAGAAAATTATGAACAAATATCAGCAACTTCCTCAGACAAATAAATATGAAAAAGCTGAAAAAGCTGACACTCAGGGCCTCTAAGAGAACATATTGCCACTCATATCCAGAGTAGACAGTTGGGGACCCAGAGTATGCTCTCAATGTTTAATTTTAGTGGGAAATACACGGCTGTCCTCCACACTAAGCAGAAAGACAATATATTTAACAACCAAACAAATGTTTTTCTCTCTTCATCCATCAAGTGAAAAATACTGGGAATAAAAATGGTACTTTAATGGGGAGGAAGACACAAGTCACCCTTAATAGAAAAATCCATCTCTGCAAAATCAATGGCCAAGTTTGGCTTCAAAGAATGATCACTGAAAGCCATTAAATTACATCAGCTCCACAGTATGAAACTAAGCAAAAGATAGTGTAGCAAGGACAGAGTACTAATAAATTGAACTGATAAATAAATGAAGTACTGCAGACAATTTCTTTACTTTGGCTTGCATTCAGGAGGAAGAAATTGAAATACTTTCATATATATATATGATCTAATATATATATGATATAATCTCGTATTGTGCTCTGATGATGTCGGCAGTGTTGGCCGACGAAAGCTCAGCTTTAGCTTTTGTATTAAACAGTTTCTGTTTTAATATCATCCTAGTGCTCGTACTATTTTGTTTTTACCATATGTATATATATATATATATACTTTCATATATATAAATCCAAATATAGAACTAAAAAAAACATTTAAAGCAAATATTTGGTTATGTTTCCAAGACTGAATTGAGCTCCTCCGATCACTTGATTTTCTTTTCTTTTTTCTTTTTGTAATATATTTTATTGATTTTTTAAAAACATACATCACTTAATAATTGGTGAACAGTGTGTTGTCTGGGTTACATTTGTAAAACAATCATTAACAATTGATTTCTATAAATCATAATCCACATAATGACTTTAGTTGATTTCCTCTTTTCCCAAAATATCCTCTTTTGCAAACATTGAGTTAATACAATTCTTATTGTTTTGATAGATAACAATTAAATATATAATTTTTCCCAATATTCCTAAAAATAATAATCACATCAATATAGTATTTCTTTTCTATCCAATCATTCTGGTTGCCTTATCATAGATCCTGTTACAGTCCTTATTTTAATTTGTTTCTCCCACTAAATTCTAGGTATTCTTACTGGTTAAGATTTTCTCAAAAATTAATTACATTTAAAAATTTAACTCTATTTTTCCATATGAACCATCTCACACTTTTACATTTCTTAAGGAATAGATAAAACAATGAAAAAGAAAGAAAGAAAGGAGAGTCCTTTAATTCTTATTCAAAACATTTTTTTATCCATTATAATTTTCTTAAATTCAATCACATTTAGGTACCTAAAACATTTCCTTTATCTAAGTCATTTCAACTTTTTTATATTACTCATATCAAGAAAGAGAACAAAAAAGGGAAAAAAGCATACTATATTATTTAGGGAATTCATCCCTCTTAGAATGACATATATATTCCAAAACTTTTCTATTTCTTTAACCATAGTCAAACAAATGTTTCTTTTTTAAGTATTCTCTCTGGTAAGTCCCATCATCTATTTTCTTGGTTTCCACTTTAGTCTTTTTCATTTGCCCAGTATCTTTCTTAATCAATGTATTTTGTTGAATCAAAAAGTTTTTCCGTATGTTCGTAAATGTTGCTGTAGATATAAAAAGTAAATCAGGTGAAGTGTCTTTGTACGGGGCTTCTGCCTTTCCATGTTTGTTGAAAATCTTTTTCTTTTTCTCTCTCTCCACTTCTCTTATCATTTCCTTTCTCTCCGATATTCCTGACATTTTATCCAATCTGTTTTCTTGTCCTCAGATTTATTTTGTAGTATTAAGGGATAAGTTGATTTTTCCAATTCTTGTGAATTTTTTTCCACTAGGATTAAATCATGTTTCCTTGTTTTGTTAAGTTCCATCTTTAAGTCTCTATTCTCAATTCTATATCCATTTATCTGTTTTATTTGCTCCTTCTCTGTTGTTGTTTTCTGGGAAATTTTTTGTTGTAAAGTTAACTTAGAAATAGATTGATTTATATTTTCAAAGTTATTTTGGATTTCTTTGTGGTTTAAAGTCATTGTTGTTTGAATTAGTTGCAGTATACTATATATCTCCTCCTGTGAAGCATTTATGTTTTCTTGATATGTTCTTTCTACATGTTTCTGATCCATGATGGCCAAGAATTTAAGTTTTTCTCTTCCTTCCTTTTCTCTGCAAATAGCTTTAGAGTCCCAATTAAATAGATATTTGTAATCCAAATAGTTCAAAAAATATTTTTTTCCTGAAGTTTATAATTCTCTCTTTGTCTACAGCCCAGATTATTGTCTTTTTTTGTCACAGCTGTTCTTTGATGTTAAAACTTTGAAGGTCACAAACACAGATTAGCTTTTCCCAGGTTTTGCCAAGTCTTATATTAAAGTCATAGCTGTCATAGTCTTCATCCACCACTAGGTGTTAGCAACCTTTGTTTTTCAATTTCCAAAATGAACAATTATCTTTAAAATGAGAGTATTAACCATTCAAATAATTTTAGATTTATCCAGATTTAAGTTTTAAATTTCAGGTTTTATATTTATTTCACTTCCATATATTTTGATCCTCCATAAAAAAATTAATTCTCTGCTTCCGTTAGTATAAGGGTGGGGCGGAAATCCCCCTCCTTCCCTTTTGGAGTTATTTTGCTTCTTGGGGATCTTTTCCAGGAAATTAAATGTAGAATAGAAAAGAGAAGATCAAATTCCTCACCCAGTTTCAAGCACGCTGTTCACAATTGTGCTGGTTAGTGCTTTTGGACTTCAGTTGCTAGTAGCTTGGGCTGGTCGATGCAATACAGCCAGCCTTTCTCCTGTCCAGTTAGAAGGCTTTCCCCAAGTCGAACGGAACGGCCACCGCTGTTCCAGAATTGCTGGAGCACCCTTCTTTCTTCGTCGCCTCTCTGGGGCAACTTAGGCCCATTTAGGGTCCCCAGGCAGGGTGAAATTAGCTGCGGGGGTGCAGAGAATCCGCAAGCCCATAACTGGTCACTACCGCGCAAAACCGAAAGTTCCTTCTTGATTTTCTGTCAACCTGTAAAATCAGCAGTTACCTAATCAGTAATTAGGTTTACATCAGGAATAAACACTAAATGCAGTGGTGGGATTCAGCCAGTTTGCACCAGTTCGGCAGAAGCAGTAGCTAATTTTTTGTTGCCCAGGCCCAGAATAGACTTCTGGAAGCGGCATCCACACAGAGAACCAGTTGTTCACATATTTGAATCCCACCACTGACTAAATGTATTGCTTTGGATTACAAATGCAAAAATCAGTGTTTACAGACAGAAAATTAAACAGAGGAAAGTCCAGGATCTGATTACTGAACATTCATAAATACAAATTTGCTAAGCAGCATACAAAGAAAATGTACTGGCAGGCAAGGCATTTATACTTCAAACTTGTATTCAATATACTAACAGTGTGACACACGCTTTAGAAACTAATGAAAAGGCCATCTAGTTAAGTTAGCAACTAAAACAATACTTAATAAATAAAAACCTGCCATTGTATTCTAAAAACCTATGGCATTTTAGTGTATATATCAATTCAATATAGGCACCCCTTTTGAATTTCTAGAGTGCCAGTTTGGTGTAATGGATAAGGCAACAGGTTAGAAATTGGGAGACTGTGAGTTCTAGTTCCACTTTAGGTATAAAGCCAACTGGGTGACATTGGTCAGTCACTCTCTCTCAGCTCTAGGAAGAGGGCAATGGCAAGCTACTTCTGAAACCTTGCCAAGAAAATTGCATGGACTTGTCACCAGGAAATCATCACTGACTCAAAGACATAAAAACGTGAATTTCTGTTTCTTCTTAACAGAACATGCAAGGTTTTAGGCCTGAGATGGCTTTATTGACATGGATTCCACTTGTTTTCATTATTTTAATTAGACAAATAAAACAATCAGTTTTCCCTAAATATCCAAGATGGCTAAAAAAAATCAATAATAAAAATACTATTGAGGAGAATATTTGTAGCTCGGGGCTGAACTGTGGGGTCCTTGGTGCTCTCTTAGCTTGGTGGTTTTCTTGCAGACATTTCATTACCAAACTAGACAACATCTTCAGTGCTGTGATGAGGCAAATGTCTACAAGAAAGCCAAGCTCAGAGAACACTAAAGACCCCACAAAAATGCTATTAAAAAAAGCGTAAATGAGCATAAAAGCTGCTTGATAAAGCTTGAGTCATACTAAGAGTAATTCCATTAAAACAGTGCTGCAGAAGATAGATCACCTCTGATATTACAGGAACAATCTTTTCGAGAACAACAGAAAAAGAAAGAAATAAAATGTGCTATTTATATTTTGGCACTTTTGCAGAAATAATGTTTTTATTCCCAGGTAATAATGGGAATAATGCCCAGCTCACACTCTCCTGTTGTTGTTCTCTTTAATTGTTAGACTGATGTTCCTCCTGTAGTTTAAAACATATGCCGCATTTTCTTCTCCATTATTTATTGTGTCTTTCCAAGTAAATCAGACAGGAAACAGGATAAGATGAGTTAATTCTACTTGATTGTTTGGCAACATTAACAGAATCTTGCAAGACTGAAGCTAGAAAACTTTCTGCCACCACTTTTAACTGTTTGATCCATCAGGGCAAGTCCTTCCTAAGTTTCTTTCTCTGGACTTTTAAGCAACTGGAGGTTCCTATTTTTCTTCTCTGATTGTTTCCTAGGCAAAATTGCTTTCTCTCATTCCCCAAATCATCCACATATACCATTAGAGATAGATAACAATCCAGGGGCTAAAATTTTCAATATTTACTTAATGGGCGAGGAATTGCACCTTTGGAATGCTCCATTTTGCAACTTCTAGAAGAGATATGGCAAACTGTGGCATAGAATTGTGGCTGTAGCAAAGAATCAAAATAACAGCCTTGGAAACTTGCTGCATATGGAGAGGACAGGGGATGACTCATATGCGCTCTGGACAACTGCTCCTCATAAGAAGATCATAGGGCAGCAGTTTTTGGTAGATTTGAGCACCAGGAGACAATATGATTAGCTAATTGCTCAATAGTGCAATCTCTAATAATAGAGATTTTAGACATTAAATTCACAAACATCATTTTTAATCACTTTTGGAAATTGCTCATTAACTACTTCTAAGGTATTAGAGACCTTCAGACAAATTTGAAAAGACTGAGTGAGTCTGCCTTCAATCTTGAACAAAAGAAAAAATAATCATTAGCTTAAGAATGTACGGTAATTACATCATTCTAGAGACTTCTAGTAGGTAAGGAACGGATCTGTAGGTGAACTCTCAGATCATTTCAACAAATGTAAAAGGACTTCTGGGAGGTTATATCTAAGCCATGTAGCACTTTAAAGGTAATAAACCAGCACTTTGTATTTTACTGGAAACAAATGGGCAGCTGGTGTAATGCTTTTAGCACAAATATAATGTGACCTTTGGGAATTATTTGTGAGAAGAGTTCTGTACTAATAGAAGTTTGTGGACCTACAAACTATTCATGAATAGACAAAATGTTTATGATGGACACAGTTGGTACATCAACTGATAAAGAGGAAGCAAATGATGATTCCATTTCTAAATAATGTTGCCATTGTGACTTCCAACAGACATGTAAGAATGTGGGACCTTGTATTGTGATGTCATGACCCTGCTTTTGTCCTCTTGACAAAAATACCAGATCCTGGGGACATCCACAACTTTTCTTCTAGTATCAGTCTAGGAATCATAGAGAGATTTTGATCACTACAGAACCTCAAATTGTATACTTCCTATCAATAGCAATAGAGTCTTCCTATCAATAGTAGAAATACCTCTAGACTATGGCACTTCATTATCAGCATCTTTGTCTAGATTCAATTTCAATTTATCATCCCTCCTTCAACATTGTCAGTAAGCACTTGGAGAACCCATATCATTACCTGAAGTTATTACAGAGGATGTGATCTATGTTGATGCGATCAACATATTGATAATGTATAAAACTTATCTCAGTGGGTTTCACATACATATTGAAAGACATTAGAGACAGAGTGGAGCTCAGTGGAACATCATAAAATATCTCCAGTTTTAAGGAAAGCCTGCAGTTAACATCATCTAAAACTTATCACTATATAGGAATGGAATCATTGCAAAACAGTGCCTCTTGTTCCTGAATCCCTTTGGTAATCTTGAAGATACTATGATTCATAGTGCTGAAAGCTTCTGAAAGATTAAGAATCTGTTATCCTAAAACAAAAATTATCTATTAGGCCAATCAAAGTAGTATTGACCCATAAATGTGCTGTGAAGCCACCCTGAAATGGGTAATCTTCTTCCACTAGGACAATTTACAACTGAGAAGCCGCCAGGCTTGTAATCACTTTGTCAACCATGAAACATTATAGGCTTTGCCATCTCCAAGGCACCCAAAACAAATTTCTTAAGAAGAAATCTAATAATTGCCTTATTTAAATTCTCCAGTCCCTCCCCTTGGAGACACATTCACGTTCTTTATTTAAACATTTCTAGCTACCTCTAGTTACAAACCAAGTTGAAGGCAAATTAAGAGGATAGATAATGGGTTGTGCTATTCCAAGCATGGTGTCCACAACCTTGGGTGTCACAAATTGAAATTCAATCTATGTAATCCTATTAGAAGAATTAGCAGACCTCTCTCATAATTGACTCAGCATCAATAATATTATCACGCAGGAGAATGCATGTGTTTATATTTAGTTTTATAAATATGAATTAATGAAAAGTCATTATTTGTATTAAAGAACAGCTACAGGGAGACAAGATAAGATGGTTATTAACAGTGATATAATTATATTATTATGAAAACATTTATTATTTCTATAATTTTTATTAAGGCTACTACTGAATTATTTTTTTTATGGTCTTAAACAATAGTTCAGTTGAAACCCCTTTTGGTTATGAAATACTGAATCAAATCTTTAAATCAGTTTGAGGAATGAAACTGAATCAGGTGCTTCTATATTCTTTTGGAGATATTCTAAGACAAGTAAAATAAAATCGGTGGAGTTTCTAGTCTGAAGAATCTTGAACAGTGTTGCTAATTTATTTCACACATACAGAAAGACAAAGTGGACTTTAGTGATTGATGAGTTCTCTAATATTGATATTCACAGTCATCCAATTAGTTTTATCACTCAAAAAAAAAAATCTGTATATGGGGAAGAAGTGGTCTGTTCTTTGTTGTCCCTCGCCCGTCTGCCAGAAATTGCTTTAAGAAAGTTTGCTTGGAGGGCTGTACTGTGTGAGAGAGAAACTCGGGTTTATTTAATGGCAGAAACAGTTTGAAACAGTGCATTTGTCAATAGACTTTTGTGTGTAGTATGCAAATCATCTTTAATAAACATGTAATTGAGAAGTAAGGGTGGAGTAGATAACATGCATGATGATACCATGACAATTTATGTGCTTGTCAGAAGTCATTTCATCATGACATAGTTTATATATTTATTTACATTGTAATACATTTATTATTGCTGCCCACTCCAACAGACTCTTGGAGATTTACAATATCCTAATATATAATTAAAACATTTAAAAACATGAAAGAAACCCTGGTGGGCCAAGCATTAAAGCAACCATACCAATCAAAAACATGACAGGCCCTCCCCAGATCCATTAACTCCAGACCTAAGACCAGAGCCAGGTGTGAAAGGCCTTCTGGAACCCCAGGAGAAAAAGTACCATATATATCTCTGGGGGGGATGCAGTTCCAGATGCTGGGGCAGTAGCAGAGAAAGCCTACATCTTCGGTCCCACGAGATGATAATATTTATTAACATCCATGAACACCAACTAATAGAAGACATGATGAAAACTTCTTAATTTCACAACACATGGACATACTTAACCATAGTTTTAAGTGGGAAACTATGAGCAGCCCAGACCAAAAATACTAGGGAATTCCTAGAAGCTTAACACTCAGTATCAACAGGCACATAGAGATAAACCACATACATACACTATTAGAAAGCTAAAAAAAAAAAAAAAGGAGACAAGAACACTTCCTCACCAGCAATCAACACCCAGACAAACAGGGATTAAGTCCCGCATTAACACCAGAAAAACAAGCAAGCAGTAAATAATAGTCTAATCAAGGAACTACCAAAGAGAAAACAACATCCCCACCAATAGTGACAGGGCAAACGACAGTATATAAACAGAGAAAGCATCTGCATGCAAATAACCAAGCTCAGAGAGCACCAAGGACCCCACACGATAACACTGAAGAATAGAATAATAATAACTTTATTGGCACTTTGAATGTACACTAATCGGCATACATTAAAATGAAATTTCATTGCATACAGCTCTCAAAGGGTCACCACTACATAAATATGACAAAATATACACTACATAAATATGACATAAATAAATAAATAAATAAATACATACATACATACATACATACATACATACATACATACATACATACATACATACATACATACAGAATCATGCATATACCCACATATATTATATGACACAGAGAAACAACAGTCTAGTTTGGGTTATGTATACATGTGCATGGTGAGAAAAACGAATCTTGCAAGTTTACCAGACAGATGGCATAGGGAACAAAGCTATTACAGAATCGGGTAGTCCTGCTAGAAATACTTCAAAACCTCCTCCCAGAGGGGAGCGACAGAAACAGACAGTAAAGCCAAGCATGTCAAACTCGCAATGTCACATGACGTTGCGCGACGTATCGTGACTTTTTCCCCATTGCCGGCAATGGGGTGGGCACAGTTTCGGCATGACACATCCAGCCCGTGGGCCGGCAGTTTGACATGCCTGCCCTAAGCCATAAACCAGTGCCATATGTACAATGATGTCATAATTTTGAGGTCATAATGGCTTGTTTACATACACATGCCTCATTAGATATATATAATATAAATTTTTGCTCATCAACCAATCAGTCAAGAAAGCTAGGGATCAGAGGGTAGTAGATCCTTTTTCTTTAATAAGAACTCTCTCCCCCACTCTTTTTAATGAACCTTTTGCAATACAGTATCTCCATAAATACTTTGCTGGAAAATTTGGATACTTTTATGCTAACCTTTTCTTACCCTGGCTATATATGCTGTGTGGCTGAAAATGTGCTAACATCTACTACCGCCTCTGCTATTTTTAGTTGGCTAAAATATAAAATAGCAGCAAAAATTTTGGTGCTTCCCAATTATAGTCTATGGCTGCAAGTTTAATCACCTCCAATTTCAAACCAATTAAAATCCAATCTTCTTCTGTTGAAATGTGGAATTACAAATTTACATCAAATCATGCCCCTTTTGATTCTCAAATTTGAATCAGATCTTGACTGTGTCTGGCAGCCATGGTTCTGTCTACACCAGGGGTCCCCAACCCCCGGGCTGCTGCGGCCTATTTTGAACCGGGTCATGCAAGCTGAGCTGCATGCACATGCGTGTGTGCAGCCTGCTGCTTGTGTGGCCACGTTCCCCTCTCCTTCCCTCCCAGTCGGGCCGCCTTGCTGCAAAGGTTGGGGATCGCTGGTCTACACATTAGAAATCCACTAGTTTTCCTAATGGGGAAAAAACAACAACATTTCATTCCTGCTCCAGATCATAATTTCTCAGCAGTTTGTAGAAATAAATCCCCTAAACCAAAAGTGATTCCAGAAAATCTAGACATGGCCTTCTAAATGCAATATCCTCAGGGCATCTTGCACTATCTCTAGTTCAGAGAACGGAGTTCTACAAAGCAGTGAATTGCTTTGAAGGAGGCTTGGCGTGATCCAAAAAATTTGTTCCTTTCCCCAATCAATAAGTTTGGCACAGAACTGTCATGCTTTCATGCATTTAGCAAAACTCATATTTTGCAAATCATGGTTTGTTGAACAAGCCATTGTGGATTTGTTTGCACATAGAATTAGGCCTTCATGAATGGGACCACACATCACACTAGATTAAACTATATTACGACAGTGTTTAAACATGAAGAATTTGGCAAAGCTGCCCCATGCATGCTTACTCAAATTCTCATAATGTTAAAAATTTGGGCTTGTTTACTTAGGAGTAAGCATCACTGAATCCAGTGGTATTTAGGTCTGAATAAATAATTCTGATGCCTAGTAATTGGGACCAGTTAAGCAAAGAAAAATGTTCTTGGCTTTTAACATGCCTCTTTTCATTAAATATTTGGCTTCTGTCTTTTGCTGTATGAAATACTTCAAATAATACTCAAGGAATAAATGTGCAACAATTAATTTCTGCAAGAGTCACCAGCAAATTCCACTTAATACCTTCTGTAGAAACAATAAGGGTGGAGGGAAGTGGAATATATTTTTTCCCTGTGTGTCAACATTCTCTCTCGGTGTACTTCATTAAATCAAGATGATATAAGCCCCAGAAGGCCAACTGCAAATTTTAAACCTGTATTGATTTAACCTTCCCTCTGTAAATATTTCATAGATCTGTAATGTGTAAATGTGGTCCCATGCAGGACAGAAGATGGCACTTTTTCTCTTAGTATTCAGAAGGGATACATGACAAGTTTTATGATGCTATTTAGAAAAATATTACATATAAAAATACATGTGGCATATGGTTGGCATTGGGACTGATGAGGCACTTGTGGCAAACTGCAAGAAACATAACATTCATTTCTCCATCCAGATTTAATATATTTTCTTAAAACAATTCAGTATATGCTGGGACTTACTCATTTTGTACAGGAAAAAGGAAATGCAGAAATATTAACCAGAATTCCAACATTTTGCAAAGGGCAATGAAAACTGGTGAACAATGGCATCCTCCCACATATCATCATAAAAATATCATCAGCATGCAAATAATAAATGAATATTTATTTATTATTTTCATATTTAAACTTCCTCTCTGATTCTATCCTGGGGTTCTTCTGCATCAAGCTTCGTATCTTCTTTTGCTTTCTTTTCTTTCCTTATTCCTTAATACATACCTTAATGTTCCTTAATATTCCTTAATGGAGATAGTTAGCAGCATCAAATTTCTGAGTGTGCAGCTAATGACTAGGCTTGTTTGGTCACTCAACAGTGAGACACTGGTGAAGTGGGCCTGCATTTTCTGCGTTGCATGAGAAAAGCACATCTTCCTTCTCCTGTCCTTACCACCTTCTACAGAGGGACGATCGAGAGCATCCTGTCATAGACCAGTCTGGTTTGGAAGCATCATTGCTTCAGACAGGAAGGCGGTTCAAAGAGTGGTGAGGATGGCAGAAAAAAATATTGGCAGTTTACTCCCTTCTATCCAGGATATAGCATATAAGCATTGTGTCATGGTTCTGACTGACAGAGATGAATAAAGTAGAACTCTGAGGCTTGAAAATCCCTCAAAGAACATGTTTATCGGCACTGTCAAAAGTGAAACCAAGTCTGAATACACAAGTAACAATTGCCCAATTTCAAAGTTTAATGTCCCACCCACAAAACTATGCAATCAACTATGTTCCCCAATATACTTATTTGGCAGACTTTTTTATGCAACACCCAGTCCAAAGTCACAGGAGCAGTAGATGACCTTGGTTCCCATGGGACAGAAGATTATTTTGTCTAATGAAGCACCTGGGAAACCCACTCCCTCTGTTCCATATGGCAACCTCAAATGAGGGGGAAAAATGGCTGCAGCCAGGCTCATTTGCAGAGTTGACACATTCCTTTACAGGGTCCACAGGATTGTCTGGGACACTACACACCCTCTTCACAACCTTTTTCCTTGTTATCTTCTGGGAGGAGGCTTCATGGTATCCAAAGCAGAACATCCACATTCAGTCACAATTTTGTTCCATACAGTATTAACCTTGTGAACTCTCAAGCTTCCTCTTTCTGCTATGTATTCAAGATGGATAGTGTTCTGTTTTCTGCTTGGTTCAGCATTGAAGAGGCAGCAATAGAACAAGTACTTCTTTATTGAAGGTCAAAACAGAAACTAACAAACATTGCTCCACCCTATTTATACATTCAGCTCTGGGCGGCGTCAGCCAATGAGAGCTCAGTATTCTCCCGCTCAAATGCATACTAAACAGTCTTGTAGACAGCAAGCCTGGCTGGCAGGCCACGTGGTCTGCTAACGGTTCCTTCACAGATCCCAGCAACCTGCTTCATAAAATTAACTCAATACATTACAGATAGTGATTAATATTTATATGTAAGGGTGTAGGCATATACATATCTTGTATATAACATGTTTATATGTGAGTTATGTATGTGTACACTTTTGAGAGCAGGCAACAGAATTTCATTTTTAATGTGTGCCAGTGTGCCCACAGTAAAAAAATGACAATAAATGTTATCTTAAGCTTAATATCTTTCATTCTTTCATATCATGAGATCTACAGGTAGGTTTAAAAAAATAAAGGGGGGATAGGTTAGGGTTACAAAATGAATCTGAGGACAAGAAAACAGATTGGATAAAATAGACTGTAGAGATGTCAGGAACATCGGAGAGAAAGAAATGATAAGAGAAGCGGAGAGAAAGAAAAAGAAAAATATTTTCAACAAACGTGGAAAGGCAGAAGCCCCGTACAAAGACACTTCACCTGATTTACTTTTTATATCTGAAGCAACATTTACAAAATACAGAAAATCTTTTTGATTCAGCAAAATACATTGATTAAGAAAGATACTGGGCAAAGGAAAAAGACTAAAGTGGAAACCAAGAAAATAGATGATGGGACTTATCAGAGAGAATACTTAAAAAAGAAACATTTGTTTGAATATGGTTAAAGAAATAGAAAAGTTTTGGAATATATATGTCATTCTAAGAGGGATGAATTCCCTAAATAATATAGTATGCTTTTTTCCCTTTTTTTGTTCTCTTTCTTGATATGAGTAATATAAAAAAGTTGAAATGACTTAGATAAAGGAAATGTTTTAGATACCTAAATGTGATTGGATAAAAAATGTTTTGAATAAGAGTTAAAGGACTAGATGACTAGATGTATTAAATGGAATGTTTAAAGATTAAATATATTTTTAATTATGGTTAAAAAGAATAAGAAATTTAGGAAATAAATATATATTAGCTTAGGAGGGATATATATTTTAAGTAGTATGTTATTTTCTATGTTTCTTTACTCTTGTTCTCCTTTCTTTTTTTTTTTCATTGTTTTATCTATTCCTTAAGAAATGTAAAAGTGTGAGATGGTTCATATGGAAAAATAGAGTTAAATTTTTAAATCTAATTAATTTTTGAGAAAATCTTAACCAGTAAGAATACCTAGAATTTAGTGGGAGAAACAAATTAAAATAAGGACTGTAACAGGATCTATGATAAGGCAACCAGAATGATTGGATAGAAAAGAAATACTATATTGATGTGATTATTATTTTTAGGAATATTGGGAAAAATTATATATTTAATTGTTATCTATCAAAACAATAAGAATTGTATTAACACAATGTTTGCAAAAGAGGATATTTTGGGAAAAGAGGAAATCAACTAAAGTCATTATGTGGATTATGATTTATAGAAATCAATTGTTAATGATTGTTTTACAAATGTAACCCAGACAACACATTGTTCACCAATTATTGTGATTTATGTTTTTTTAAAAAAAATCAATAAAATATATTACCAAAAAAAAAAAAAAAAAAGTAAAGGGGGTCCTGAATATGTAATTAAAGCCTCATCTTTTTTTCTTTTTTCTTTTGTACATCTATCTGACATAAACACCTTGGATAATTGCTGGTTTTGATTGAACATTAAGAACTGCCATCCTGACTCTTTTTTTTTAAGCCATCTTCTTTATAACATCCTTCTTGAACAAAAGTTCTATGTACAGATAGTCCTCAACTTATGATCACAATTTGGACAGGAATTTCAGTTGAAAGTTATTCTGGCACAGTCATTTGATCACCATTTGTGAGTTTCCCAACTGGCTTCCAACAAGGCAAGTTAATGGAGAACACAGAAGTAAAATTACAAATTGTGGTTATGTGATGTCTCACTTAACAGCCAAATGGGAAATAATTTCATAAGCCCATTGTGGGCATGGGATTTTCTGTTTAGTGATCACAGTGAAGAGTGATGGAGTTGCGAGTCCCAATTTTGATTGCTAAGCAGGGACTACCTGTACTACATCGTTTTGGCTACCACAGCTATGAACTTTGTAAGTATTCTGTAAGTAGTTCTAACATCCAGAATTACAATTGATTTTAAGAAGGCTTTCAGCCTTTTGTATGCTCTTGATCTTGTTTTCTTCCAGTGGGGTTTTATAACATAAATATCCTCTAGCAGTAGACAATTTTGAAAAACTCGAAGCAAACAATTTGATAGCCAAACTTCTGTCTTGTGTTCCAATCTGTTACAAAGCAAAAGTCCATCTCCCTTTCCAAACGTAATTGTGCATATCAAATAGCTTTGACTTTATTCTTTCTCTGATTACAGAGACCATTGTCAACTCATGGAAATACCTTTATGTTTAATATTTAGTGTACAATGAATCCTGGACAGATGTGTAGAAGACATGATGTTTGGGACAACTATACATGGATAAGTGAAGGAATGTTCCTGTTTTTTCATCACTTTTTCCCCCTACGCTCTGCCTATAGGTTGGCCACATATATACTTCTTACAATAAATATGTTCTTTAAAATTCAGATGTATACCATATTAAACATTAGTCCTGTCCAGCATTTTGGATTCAATTCTAAAAGGAGCATTAGAGCATGGAGAAGTGTGAATGTACCCTCCATCTGGACTTCTTTGAAGCAGCTGTATTTTTTCCTAGAATTGCTGCATGCTGCTGCTTTAAGAAGTTAGTAGACAGGTGCTTTATTTGCATTCCTGCACATTCTCAAGCTCTAAATCTTTGGAACTAAATCTGAAGTGCTGAACTTGTGTTTTGAACCAGGATCTGCGGATGTAACAAAATAAGATAGAATCTTTAGGGAGAACAAAATGCAGTAGAATCCATGAGAAGAAAAGTGGATGGTACCACATGATGTGACCAAAATTCTGGACGTAGCTCTGATTAATCTCTATGAAATATAAAATGACAAAATAGATGGACACCAGAAATATTATCTGCATACAATTCTAGTATTGATATAGTTACAAGGGTCTCCAAACTTGACAACTTTATGACTTGTGGATTTCAACTCCCAGAATTCCCCAGCCAGCATTCTGGAAGTTGAGGTCCACAAGTCTTAAAGTTATTAAGTTTGGAGACCCCTGATGTAGTATATGGACAAAGGAATATTCTTAACTGACATGACAGAAGGAGCAGTAATGTATTGGAGCAGATTTAAGTGAAAAACAGATTTAGTTCACATAATCAGTGAGCCCAGAAATTAAGGTTTGCAAATCACGGTTTGTTGCTATTTGTGTCATGATTATGCATATTCAGTATGAAAACTATTCTTGATTTTGTAAGATCAGTCTCCATAATGTAACAGGAATGAGTGGAAAAGCAAATTTGCTGGGACTCAAAATGAATCCGTCGAATGCTGTTCAAACAGAATGACTTCGGGGGACTCCTAGGTGCCTGCAGTGAGGAGGGAAAATGTATTCTAGTATGTGTTGTGGTTAGAAGATAGTTTTTTTTTCATTACAGCACTGCAGACTTGAGGATTTTTTTTCCTTGCTAGCAAGGCCTTTTGTGGCAGACATATGACATTATGAATCTAAACCCTCAGGCGCAGGGCAGACAATTGATTCTTTCATTCTGAAAGGCTTTGAAGCTTGAAGATGGAACCTCTGTTGCACTTGAATGTTCTTTATTGGCTAACATAGTTGGGTCAAAATACTCCAGATCTTTTCAGATGGAGTATTCCCAGTCTTTCCTTATAAAGTCTAGAGTCTGGAGGTTGTATCCAGAGGCAAGGAGAATGGATTGAAGGAACACAGCCTCCCCACCCCTCCACTGCCTCCTTCCTGGCTTTAAATGTATCTTTCATGAAAAGAAAAGATGAAGGGAAAGGTGATAAGAAGAGCATGACTCCTTTTACAAAGATAAAGCAAAAGTCTCTTACTGTGCCTTAGAAGTTTTTCTATCACCTTTCTACTGTGCAGAAGAGTTTGTTTAAAAGATGTGCAGCAGAGAGTATGATTTCCTCACCTTTAAGTGGAATTCACGCTTGCGGCCACCATGAGGAAAACCTACTTCTACAAATCTCAGCCAAACCTAATCATGGGGAATTTCACTGACAGAAATATTAATTATCCCCAAAATGCAAAAGAAGCATCTTTAAATAGCAGAAATGTCTTTCTGTGTACAACATACAAGGAATATTTAATCAATGGTATGGAATAACCATAGCATTCTGGACAGCATTATACGTGCAATATCTTTGGGTAATTTTATAATATAAGGATTAGATTTCTTTTTATTTTTGGTCATTGTGTTTTTGCAGCTTCTGGGGCAAAGATAGTAATCAGTGTTGATGGCAGATTTTTGTCATTGCAGTTTGGTGCTCACTTTCCCATATGAAGCAATAGAGTTCACTCTTATACACTGAAGTCACTGTGATTATATTATTTGACTGTGTTCTTATAAACATTGGACAAAAGCAGGATACAAATTTCACTTGTATTACAAAAGGAACCCCCCCCCCCCAATGAAAAACAGCTATTCTAGCATATATAATCATTAAGTATCAGAAATACTTAAGATTAGTGCTGATAACGAAATTATATAGAGAAATGTGAGAGAAAGGAAGTGGTCAAATGTAAAGAAAGAGTATTGGATGTATATAGCACAGGTAGTTCTCAACTTATGACCAGAATTCTGCTATTAAGCAAAGCATTTGTTAGGTGACATGTGCCCAGTTTTATGACCTTTTTTAACCATGGTTGTTAAGCGAATCACTGAAGTTGTTAAGTGAATCATGCAGTCATTAAACAAATCTGGCTTACTTCATTGACTTGGCATGTTAGAAGCGAGCTGGGAAGGTCACAAATGATGATCCCATGATCCCACGATGTTGCAGCTATCGTAAATAAATGGCACGCACCCAAAAACTGATCACATGAATGTGGGGAGGCCATGACGATTGTGAGTGCAAGGACTGATTGCCTTTTTTTTTTCAGTGCCATTGTAACTTCAAATGGTACCTTAATGGATGATTATAAGTTGAGGACACCCTGTATTATAGCACCATAACCTTTCCATGCCCTTAAACATAAAACAATGGTCATCTATGGCAGATAAACCAAGGAGAGCATACATGTTATATTTCAGGTAAATGTGCTTCTGGTTTGCTTGGACATTTTATCTTGGAGAAAAGATGATTAAACAATGGATGGAGAAAATGACCTTCCTAAAACAGAGTTCTGTAGTTTAGAAACTGCTAATGAGAAAGCTGCTTCCCTTTTCTGTATCTACCAAGCTGCCACGCTAAGTAGATGTTAGAAATGAGCCTTTTAAAAATGAAGAATGGAGAAGGCAGAAAGAGAGAAGGAGAGGTGTATACTAATTAGTTCATTACTGAGCTAGATCATGTTTTTATTATCCAATAAAGAATGTCCTCTGGGCAGTTAATAAAAAAAGTTTAAAACAATAAAAAGAAGTAAAAGAAGCGATAGAGTAAAACTTAATCGCTGTGCAAAACTAACTAACTACAAATGCACTCAGCAACAGGAAAACATTACAAAGCAACACTAAAAAAACAAAAACACCCAACTTCTTTCAGTGATCATAAAGTCCAAACTCTGCCATAATCTGACAATGAAAAAAACCACAGTGTTTTAGGGCTTTTCTTCTCCTGTAAATAACTCAGAGAAAGAAGATAATTCTAAGAAGATTCATTCAGGACTGATTTCAGAAAATTATGTAGTCAACCTTCCATAGATTTAGGAGCTCTGAAGAAAAAAAAATCATTCCTTCAGAAGAGGGATAATGGGTTTGGATGACTTCATCTCGTCTTGAAGTCAGGCAATTTTTTTTTCACATGATCCCTGATGATACAGTGGTTAGAATGCAGTACTGCAGGCTATTTCTGCTGCCTGCTGCCTGCCTGCAGTTCAACAGTTCAATTCTCACCAGCTCAAGGTTAATTCAGCCTTCCATCCTTCCAAGGTCAGTAAAATGAGGACCCAGATTGTTGAGAGCAATATGCTGACTCCGTAAACTGCTTAGAGCAGGGATGTCAAACTCGCAATGTCACGTGACGTGTTGCGACATATCGCAACTTTTTTTATTGCCGGCAATGGGGTGGGTGTGGTTTTGCCATGACGCATCCGACCCGCGGGCTGGCAGTTTGACACCCCTGGCTTAGAGAGGGTTGTAAAGCACTGTGAAGTGGTATATAAGCATAAGTGCTATTGCTATCTAGTCAGCTTGTCTGCCTGTGTCACTACATTTCATGTATCATTAGGCCCATGTGGTACTTCATGCTCTCTGGAGTGGCAAGTCTGCAAATGCAAAATCCCTCTTTACCCAAAGAACCAGAACAGTTGGAGCCTCCTAGAACCTCAAACAAGGAATTAACATCTGTCTCAACATCTCCCAAAAGCTTGTTACACCAGGTTGGGAAGTGACCCTCTGACATGCTTTCTATGAACAACCATGCCACTTCCCACATGCCTGTCGAATGTGGTGATGCGAAGTGGGGGAGGACAATTCTTTCAATGATCTGATCAATCATGACTGGAAAAGTGATTTGCAATGGAGCAGCACATCTGCTTCCGAGCAGGGTTGCACAAGGACAGGGGATCAAATGTTCTTAGCAGACAGCTTTGCAAAGCAGCAGGAGTCGAAATAAAGTGTGCTAACTCAATTTCTATAAGTGATCTCAGGATGACCACACATTTGCGGTGCATCACTTGAGAATATGGATATAAACTCCAGTTATGGATTTTTAAGCAGTTTATTCTCATCTAAAAGTTGAAAACAAACCAAGCTGTTCTTTTCTGCACAGAAATGTTCAGCTGTTGTTGTTTTTTTAAATTTATTTATAGAGGAACATCCTCAGGCTAGTCATATTGTCATTCTAAATGCCATTGAGACAAACCCTTGCTGCAAATCAGTAATATTGCTTTAGAAGCTGCTTTTATTTCATAGATGGGCAACCATCTTTTATTCAAAGGCTGCATTCTCTTGAAAATAATCTGTTGGGGAAAGATATCATAGGTGGGACCAAAACCAGGGGAACAGAATGGCTAAGGTTCATCCATTTCCCATTCCGCTGTGAAACTTACTGGATGATTTCAAGTTTAGTCACTCTTTTCAGCCTGTTCTATTCAACAGTACAGTTGTTAAGGCAATAACCTTAGGAGAGGACATCCTATAAGCAATATGGAGGAAAAATAAATGAAACGAAGGAAAAACAAATGAAATGAAACAAATAAAGGGCAGGTCTGGAACCCAAAGCATTGGGGCAGAGTGAAGTTGGAGTCCAGCAAATTCTGTTAAAATTCTGACATGTGAGGGAGTGTTACCTTTGGGCCAGCAGTTTTTTTTCCCTTATGGTTTGATGGTTTGGGGATATTTTGATTGTTGTTTTGTGAGCTGCTCAGGGCTAAGGTGCATAAGATGGATAGCTGTATTTAAAAAAAAAAAAATGAAAACAGAGTGAGTTTCTCTACATTTGAGATCTGTGTGGTATGTTTTCACTTTTATTTGCATTCTCTCCTGTGCTCCTTCACCTGGTGCCAGTGAAAAACCACACTAGTTTTGCAAGACTTCTGCACCAAACACTTGAAGAAATTACACCGAAGGCCCCAGATTCACTGGGTATCCAAATAGTCTTTTGCCAAGATGAACTTGTCCATCTGTATAGTTCTGTGATATCATTTCATCATGAAGTTGGACAGCTTTTCTTGGTAGGCATGGTACAGGTGCACCTTGATTTACACCGGTTGCTCAGCAACCATTAGAAGCCATGATGGATCTCCTCAGGCGGTTTGAAGTTTCAATGACCACCTTTTCCTGTGGTCACAGGATCACATTTTGGGAGCTTGGCAATTGACCTCCATTTTACAGCATTCTATGGTCATTTGAGCATAGTTTATGATTTATTTATTTTTTGCCAGAAACCAGTATCTACTTCCAGTTTACAGCAAAACACATCCATTTCAGAGAATGGATTTGCTTAACAACTGCAGTTATTCATTTAATGATCACTGAAAAAAAAAAAATTGTAAAATTGGGCACAGTCACGCGGTGATCCACTTAATGGCTGCCATGTCTTATGACCATAATTCTAGACTCAATTATAGTCATAAGTTAAGAACTGCCTGTATTGAAAAGAGGGAGAAAAACTAAAAAACTACAGATGCCTAGCTGGAAAGAAACAATGTAGGTTCAGCACATTTTTCTTTATGATAGTATCTTCCCAAGTGCACCTGAAAAAAAATAATAATAATAAAGACTACATTTATTTTGACAAAGTCCCCCTGTGACATTTTTTTTCTTGCCTGACAAGAACAGTTCCAGGATTCATGCACTGGAATAAGCCTCATCATTATAATTCAGTCCTTAATGAATGCGAATAAAATATTCATTGCCATTTGCTATAAAATTTTATTCCCCCCCCCATGATATTTTGAAGAAAATCCCTGGGTGGGATTAAAGAGATCTTGTGATAAAGGCCCATAAACAAAATGGGGGCAGCAAAATGAAAGCATCTGTAAAAAGAGATGACTTCTTTCCTAATTGCAGTTGTGCTGACCTGGCTTTGTATTTTGCTTCCTGAAATATTAATTGCTGACTTTTTACTTTGCCTTTGAATATGAACAGGTGCACACCCTAGAAATCCTTCCCTAAACTGCTTTCTAGGAGGAACCGCTGTCCTCAGAATAGATGCTACTTGTATCTAATTGAAATCAACAGGCATTACTGAAGTACTCCTTGACTAGATGTTGTACTTAAATGTCATTTTATTTCAAGATCAAGTGAAAAGGCATAATTAACACACAGGCTAAAGTACTACAAGGGGAGCAAAGAAAAAAAAAGGGATGTGGCAGTGTTGTTAATTTTAGAGTTAATTTTACAGTTATATCCATATAAAAGTGTATAACATAGCTGTGACCTTAGAATACAGCTAACGTATTTGATATGGTCACTGTGAATAGTGACTAGGAAGATTATGGAGACCGTGATAGCTGAAAAAAAATGACTATTTCAATAAAATGTTCCACGGAGAACAACTACAAATGAAAACGGTGTTTGAACAGTGTAGTATTTACCTCTGGAAATTTACTGAAGGTAACAAGCATTCGAGTAATCGACAGACAACAGCGTCTGGCTACTGTGAGTTCTCTTTATGGGCTGACTGGCTGATCCCATGAAAACCCATTTAAGTGGGTTTGAAAACTTATTTGGTAATTTGCCCTGATCACCTGTAGGAAATAAGAAAATTTCCCTTTGCCATTTGACAGAGCAAATGACAGAGGAGCGGACACCCTCTTTATGGATGGAAGCTTCTCAGAGAGAGATCCAACCTAGAATGAAAGAGAAATTTCCTGTCAGTGAGAACAATTAATCAGTGGAACGGCATGCCTCCATAAGTTGTGGGTGCTCCATCACTGAACAGCCATTTGTCTGGAATAGCCATTTGGCAGGCGTTTGGTCTAGAAGACCTCCAAGGTCTCTTCCAACTCTGTTATTCTGTATTCCTCATCCTTTGCTCCTGGCTCCTGAACCGTAGGGGTGGGGGGTGGAGAGGCAGGGAAGATTTAATGTTAGTGTTTCCTCCTTTTTCCCTGCAAGCATACTCATCATTTTTGCAATGATCTGGCTAACATTCCCACCTGCTGTTCCATAAGGAACATTATCTTCAGTCAGCACCACTCCATCCATTGCATTATCTTACTCCATTTTTGTTCTGAGAAAATAAAAGAATGCTGGTTAAAAGTGTGATGATACATTTCTAGACATTATGATATCTTGACCAGCAGGATGAGGAGAGACACTCCATTTGGAAAGCATTATGCCACCATGGAGTTTTGACCTCATTAATGAGAGGGAAGAGCCAAGGTGAGAGGAAGTGAGAATTCTCACTAATGGACAATCAACAACCTTGAAACACAATTGTTCTTGGCTCCAAATCTGAGCTAGAGCTTAAGAAGTAGTAAGCACAAAAAACAAGCCACAGAATATGGCAATATAATGGACTGGTGCTAATCCTTAGATTGGCACAAGTGCAGTATTTTGAAAGACCTCTAGTCTGAATCATCACAAGTGCAGTATTTTGAAAGACCTCTAGTCTGCTTTTCACATATCTCTTATGTTGTCTGAATGTGTGCCACTCCTTTGCAAAGCAATTTATGAGTTCCAGACAAAGATGTAGCTTATCTACTGTAGCTGTTAGGTTTCTCTTGCCACAAAGAAAGAGAAAGAAAAAGGAAGAAAAAGGAAAACATCACCAGGAGAGAGCAAAAGAATATGCAAATTTGCACTGCATGAAATGTTCATTCATAGAAGAGTAATGATAATTGATATGGAAAGACAGTGCATCTCACCATAGCAAGGAAGATCATGTATCTATGTGTTGCTCAATCTGTTGTCCAAGTGCTGACCTTTAAGCTCCCTGCACTCTTTTTGTGTGTGTTCATCTTTTAACTGGTCTTGGACTGAGCACAGTAAACAATCCTGCAAATAAAAGGCATCTTCAAATAGATATACCTCAAGAGTCTGTTGAGTACTTCAAAGACTTCTTTCATGTCAGAACAAATTTTGTTAGCTTTTAAGGTGACTCCAAAGTGTTACTTTTCCTGCAACGAACTAACAAATATGTCTATGGATTCTTTCATGTTGATGCTATGATCCACAAAATCAGACTGAGCCATGGCAGAGATGGCAGCAATGAACAGGTCTATTTCTACCTACATTTTTCACCTGGACAAGTCACTGCAAGATGACAAGAAAGCTCATCCATTCCAATGTAGAATTGCTCATACATATCATTCAACATACGCTGTCTATTAAGGAAGAAAACTTAAAAAAGAGATCTTTTTCTAATACTGAGTTTCTCAATCTCAGCAACTTTAGGATGTGTGGACTCCCAGTATGGGAGCTGAAGTCCTCACATCTTCAAGTTGTTGAGGTTGAGAAACACCATTTTAAAACAATGCCCAGAATTTATTTAGAAAACAGATTATTTATCTTTTTCTTGAATTTTAGAAAGCGAATAAGAGCTCCTCCACATAGTAACTGTAAATGGATTGGTGCCAAATTTCTATCTGTTATTATGTTTTGAAAACAATACTGGCAATATATTTTATCCAAATAGAGTCAGCATGGCTCCAAAATGGTGGGTTCTTCTTTACCCCTTTACTCCTTCCACGGAAATGAGAAAATAATTTCCCTTTCTAAGAATGGGTATTATAAAACATCTCAAAGTCTATTGCTAGACCCTTTTTATGAGCCCTCTTTCCCCTTTGAGATGCCTTCATGTATGATCTCTTCAAATCTTCACCATGGGCCAGCAAAAGAGAGAAATACATCATAATTTTATCACTAGTTGAACTGGAAGGAGAAATTAGCAGCATTCTTGATGGTTTTATCTAGAGAGTAGGGTGGGAAAAGAAGTGTCCACTGTTCCACTAGTCCACGAGTGTCCACTGCCACTGGTCCATGAAAAATGTCCAGTGATTTGCGGATCCTGTCTAACCAGTTATCACTTGCCCTAACCATTAGTCTGCTAGTTGCTTATATGCATAGGAACTGATCCTTCAAAAAACCTGCTTATTAGCAATGTAGAAGGAAACCACATAATGCCTGATACCTGTGCCACAAAACACAGTGAATTCAGACTTCATCTAGATGACTTTTTCTCCTTGGAGGCTGACATCTCAAAAAATGTTCATTGTCAAAATGACAATGCTTCAAGGTGGACCAGACTAGGAAACAAAGTTATGAATGCTAATGCTGCATTTATTATAGAGTAACAGAATTTTGCAAGTCTGAATATACTTCCCCCTCCTTCCCCTTATCTTTGTGAGAACTAGGGAGAGTCCTGTCCGACATACTTTCCACCATGGACTTTAATTTCTTTAGGTAATGACATGTTCCTATTGGTTATTTGGAGACATCAGTATCTTTCTCCCCTCTTGTCTTTGTTGCTTTCTGTAATGGGCAGAACACTGAGGAGCAAGATTAAGAGGCACAACCAAGACTGTGATCAGATAATAGAAATCTAAGCTCAGTAGAAAAATTGCATGGCCAGGCTTGTCTGGTACATTAAAAAAAAAAAAGCTTTTGAAGCAGGCTGTGTCCATACCAGGAATGAAATGAGCTCAGGGTGATATTAATTCAAGCCTCTACAATTTGTTTGCTGAATTATTTCTTGCTTATGATTGGCAAGTCCTATGAAAGCTCCCCTAAGAATGATAGTGATGATGATAGTGATATGTGGTGACAGTATGTCAATGCATATCGTGACTGTCTTAGAAGATGGCTGTGAGAATGAGGGCAAGGCTTCCTTATGGGTGCCATCCTGGTGTTGACAGTATTTGTTCCTTGTTGTTTCTAAAGCCAGGCATGAATCCATTGGAATCAACAGCTCCATCACATCTGCAGGTGCAAATACAGCAGGAAAGTTCAACTTGGGACTCCTGCAAATCTAACGCCAACTGTTGTATGCCTTTGCCTGGGGAGCTCATAATGAAACTTTTCTCGCTAGAAACAGGGCTAAGCTTCCCTCAGCTGGAACATGATTTTTCAAATTTGTCTCAGTAGCAGCTTCCCCTTGTTCTCCAAAAACAAGGGAAAGGAAAATGCAATTGCTGTGCATGGTTTCTGTAGGAACTTTTCTCACACAAACTTCCTGTTACTGAACTCTGCAGGGAACACCCTGGGAACTTTGAAAACAATGTCTTCTTACATTATAGAAAACAAACAAGTTTTCTTCATATTAACTCCGCCTTTATCTTTACTATATCTCTTTTTGTGATCTCTCCAAAGTTGTACAAAAGAAGTCAAATGTGACAAATGAACGTCAATAGAATTAAGAGAAGAAAAATCACAAGTTTGGCATTTTCTATGAGGTTTTTATGCCAACCTCTATGTCAACCCAGCGTTTCTTTAGCATAATCTTATATCCCAAAAGATATTCACAAATGAAGATACAAAATCCTGAGGCTTGCAAAAGATGTATTTTATGAACCTAAAGTTCAGTATCCAAACTGAGTTCAGGCAGTGAAGTATTATCTTACAATGAAGGGAAAAGGCACTCTCAACATATAATTAGCCAAGGAACTTCTGATTCTATAAAACCTTTGGGAAAACACACGTTTCATAAATATATATATATTCTTCATTCCCCACTGCCTCCACTACCAAATATACTGCATCTGAGAGAAATTAATTCAATGGTGGAAAATATTTCATTGTTGGATAATGACCCAGAAAATGGTCAAAAAGCCTCAATTTACCTTTCGGCAACTCTTCATCAACAATACGTTTTCCAGAATACATGATTCTGGAAGTTGAGCATGGTGACCTCTATTTTGGATAGTTAGATATTCCTAACTTGTGCTAGAAATATTTTTCAGTTTTTACTAAGCAAACATATAGACACACACACACACACACAAACAGACTTCTCTGCATACAGCTTTTCTCTGTCATGCCTTTTCTTTAAAAGTAAATCTGTTGGTGGCACGCGTTTTTAGTTCTAGATCTAGATTTAGATCTATCTTTATTAGATCAAGGTCGTGGATCATCTCTAAGAGAATCTTTTGGGCTTATACTAACTGTGTTCCCACCGCTCTTCTGTATGATATTCTTCGGTTTATAATTTCAATATGTGTCTTCACACCTAGTGCTGGTTTTTCATATATAGTGTACTTCTGCAGAGGTTGGCAGTTTGGGACTTGTTAAGATCTGGAAATCTAGTTTCTTTCTACAGCATCTCCTCCCCCCTCCCCCATAGAAAAAGTGAGATTGATGTAATGTTTCTTTCACAAGCTGAGAAATGTCATTGAGAACAACAACCAAAAAAAAAAACACCCAATAACCCCAGCAGTGTGCAGCCTGTGCCATTTCTATCTATTTTACTTTATTTTTCCTGCCTCATTTGGGTAGCCCACAAGTACAGCTGTAACTTGTATGCCTCCAGAACCTGAAGATTTAGCTCAGGTCAGTGGTTAGCAGAAGCAATGTGGGCAAAGTATGGAATAATCAAATATTCATTGCTTTTGCAGTGTTATCCTTAGCCAGATGTAACCGAGTTAACTGAAAATGCATTCCACTGACAAGCTAGTTTTAATGAATAGATTGAAATTCTGAGGAGAAACCTGTGCTGCTGTGTTTTATATATGGAAGTGCCTCAACACCCATCTGCAGAACAGAACCTGGAATTATTCCCCTGGAGGCATCTACGGACGCTTACAGAAATCTCCTGAATTTATTTAATCTTCAATTGAGAAATGGTTGGAGCCTAAGGGTTTAACCACAAGTGTGATTTAAAGCAAGAATTTCAAAGAATCTATGTTACAACCTAATATTTTCTTTTCTCCGAGGCATCCAATGGAGAGATTGGATATAGGAATGTGAAGGTACATTTGTGGAATTAAAGATTGCAGAATTTTGTGTGGCATTTGTTTTGGATGTTGTGGGTGTGTTGTTTCCCCCCCACACACACACTTAACATGAGAGAAATAGATTATGCATAGTATGATTATGATGTATGCAAATGTTAAATTATTATGCAAAGCCACTGAAAATGTGTATGCATAATAAACCATTTAAATGAAGAACTATGTGGAAAGAATGAGCCACTAGCCATTTTAAAAAAATCATTTTGGTTCACTCATTCCGCTAAGAGTAAAATGAATATAATGGACAATACCCATAATGGGACTCAGAAAAATGTATAGAATCACTAAGCATTTACACTCTACTTGCCTTTCTTTTGCTCTTGAACGCTCAGTTAGTATCTATAATATATTTCAGAGGAATCTAAGGCATAAAACATAATGCAAGTTGGAAATGCCAAAAAGGGAGATTAAAGGAGTTGGGAAAGTATAGTCTGAAGAGAGTTGTGATTGTATTTTTCAACATCCTGAACAGTTTACACAGAAGGTCAAGCCCTCTTCCTGATCTTCCCTTGAAGCCAAGTTATTGAGTCCTTGGGGGCCCCAGATTCTTGCTGTTGTTGCTGAATGCCAGGTTTGTTTGCAATAAAATTGCTCTCATACACAATTGTGGATGAAGTACTTGAACTGGCTTGTATCACCAAAACCTAGTTGAGCTCTAAGGGGAATGTTCCCCTCTTGAAAACATACCCACCTTGGTTTCAGATCTGCCACCAGCCAAGACTCCAAGGAAAGGGAGGTCTTCCAGTCTGTAAGCAGGCCTCCACCTCAATTAGACTCAGGCTCTTTTTGATGGTTAAGGTGACAAGAGAGGGGAATTGTGATTAAGCCCATGTGGTAGTGTCTGTTTGTCTGTGAAAGACAGTGCCCCCCTTAACCTTGAAGAAGGCTGTGGAGCATTCTCCTTATGAGATCATTACTAGATGGACAATTTCTGTCTAGTCTCCAACCTAAATCCGTTTCAGTCAGGTTTTAGGTTGAGGTTCAGGATAGGAACAGTGTGGTTGTCAATAACCTATGGCTGTGCCAAAATTGGGGTGGTGCTTCTATTCCGGTCATCCTTGATCTCTCAGCAGCTTTTGATATCATCAGTTATGGTATCTTTGTTGGGTCTGGTTCAATGTCTGGGAGCAGGAGACACTGTTTTGCAAGGGTTCTCCTTTCTCTGTAATGGGTTAAGTCAAACGTTGTGAAAGGTTATAGCCCTGCTTAATTCTCTCTTCCTTTTTGTTTAACATGTAATATATGAAAGCACAGGCTGAGGTCATTTTTAGTTTGACTCAGGTGTCATCAATATGACACTGATACCCAATTATATATCTTAACTCCAAGCCAAGTGATATTGCCAAACTTCTGACTGAGGGTCTGGAGGCTGCATTAGCCTAAAGGGAGAGGAATAGATTTAGATTCAATCTTAACATAACAGAGTTACTTTGTTTGTTTGGTTGATTCTGGGAACAGCCTATCTTTAGTCTTTAATGAGGTGCATTAGCACAGTAGCAGAATTTACACATTACACTAAGCCACAACTGTGACTTATAAGTTACATTGACTAAGTCCATTCATTATATTATACCAGAATCAAGGGAACCACATTATGGAATCAGTATTGAATGGTGTTATGATTATTTTTCAGCTCAAATCTCCACAGATCCATGCAACTAATTTGTAACTTAGGGCCAATTACTAACTTTCAAGTCAGTCTAGGCCACAGATTGTTTTGAACATGAAATGGAGGAAAAGTGAACCTTGCCTTAAGCTTCTTGGGTAAAAGTATAATAATGCAAACTATAAAAAGAATGCCTAATTATGGGCGTGTGCTTGGGCTTTATTTTGTAAAATTTAATTCATAAATTGTAACAATCCTGAAACGGACTTGTGGGACCATATAGAGCAAGTGTAACTTGCTTCAAGAATATACTGAAGTTAAAAAGAAATATATTCCTTTTTTTTTATTACAAATTGTCTGAAATCAAGATGCTGTTAAGGGTATATACTTCATGGTTCTATGAGCAAGAATTACTTGAAATTCTAATGGTTAGTTTAACTGAAAGGTTCCTGAAAATCTGATGGTCCTTGAAAACCTTAAGGAAATATTTTCATATTAATAAGATATTTGTCAATGCAAAAACATCATCTGTCGGAACCATGACAATATTTTTTTAATTAGAGCATCCCAAAAATTCAGGCTGCATTCTGGTAGCAAGGTGAGCTTAGTTTTGTAAGAAAAGTATTTTCTTGGCTTTTAAAATAATTAATAATGAGATTACTCTCAATGCATCTCCGCAAGGTCCAGGTTCATTACAAGTAACTTTCCTATACTAAACAGCAAATACAGTACTTTTTTTTTCTTATTAGAAACTTTAATTAATAATCCTCTCCCTGCTTCCAAAGAGGAATAAATAACATTAGCTCAAAACCACCAGTAATGACTTGGAGGAGGGGGCATAAGGGAGCTTTTCTCATTTCAACTTTTTATGTTGTCTCTCTGTGCTCAGCAATAAAAACATGATGAGTATTCTTCTTCAGAGACCGTTCAGTGGAAGTGGTCAAATACCGTTACCCAATAAATCATTTTTTAATGAAATGATAGATGCCATCAGAGACACAGAGATTGGAGAAAGAAGGCTAAGAAGAGATCATGTTATCAATAGGGCACCAAATGGAAAATTAGAGGGGTTCTGGAAGTAAAAATCCACATGACTATTGGAAGGAAGCAAAATATTTTCAGGAACTCTTTGTTGTCTAAGAGTTGTCCACATTTTGGAGCCCACATCAGGTGTCCAGAACTAGGACAAATGTTTAGTAGAGATATTTCCCATTTATTGGGCTGCAGGGAGTGTTATTTAGGAGCAGCCTATTCTACAGAGACAAAACAACAACAACAAGAACAACAACAACCAGTATTAGTATCTGGAAGTTGAGTCATGGCAACTGGACTTTGTTCCTTTCCTTTCACTCTCACTCTCACTCTCACTCTCACTCTCACTCTCACTCTCACTCTCACTCTCACTCTCACTCACTCTCACTCTCACTCTCACTCCCACTCCCACTTCCATGCTTTTGCTTTTGCTTTTGCTTTTGCTTTTGCTTTTGCTTTTGCTTTTGCTTTTGCTTTTGCTTTTGCTTTTGCTTTTGCTTTTGCTTTTGCTTTTGCTTTTGCTTTTGCTTTTGCTTTTGCTTTTGCTTTTGCTTTTGCTATGAAATGTTTGTCCAAGTAGCTTCTTCAGACTGATAAGTAGTAAATCGTTTCAAACCAAAAAAAAAGAAATGACTCAACTTCCACACAATTCTACCTGGATCACTGAGAATCTTTATCGACATATAACCAGCATAAGTATTGGTTATTTATTATTGATTACCATGATTACTCATGATCACCATGAGTTTATTATTGATTACCATGATTTATGTACTGACTTTCTATCCAAAATAGCTTTCCAAGTAATATCAGCCATTGTAAATACAAATAATGCAAAAAATATCATTTTTTGCATTATTTTACACAGCACGATTGGAAGAAAGAGCTCCGAGAGTCAGATCCAATTTTATTTGTTTATCCCACCTTTGCACCACCTTTCTATTTCTTCAGCAATCAAGACTGCTTGCAATGATAACCATTACAAATATAAACTGAACGAAGAAGACACCTGCTTTTACTGCCTTCCAGATTAGGGGCCAAACATATTTTCCTAGAGAGTATACTCCTGGAAGCCACATAGGACAATATTTTGTCCTGCAGATCAGAAAATTGGGATTCTGGTAGTGGATAAATCATCCAAAGGCCCTCTCCTACTGGTCTATGTACTAGGCAAGTTCATAGCAGAAAAGTTCATGCTGTACATAGTTGAGTTTTAAGTCATTAATGATTTTAAAGATCCATACCATTGTCTTGAACTATGCTAGGAAGGTAAGTGTTAGCCAGTCCATCTGATTCATTATAGTGGTAATATGATTCCTCTCTCACCAGCCTGGCCAATCTAGTTTGCACTAATTGCAATTCCTGAATACAAGAATACCCCTACATTTAGCATATTGTAATAATGAAGGTGGGTTGTAACTGAGCCATAAATAACTGTTGCTAACTATGTCTAGCCCAGTGAGGATCACAGTAGATACGCTAACTGTAATTCTGCAGATGTACCCCTTCTACCATGTCATTTGCCAATCTAATGATATTTGGGGAGCCAGAAGCATTTGTAAGCTGTAAATATGTTTTTTTTCCCTGGAGAGTACAATTCCATTCAGAGCAATCACACCTCAATTTCAGAGTCCAGCTTTTTTTATTTATTTAACCAAACAACACCTCTACATTGTCTGTGTTTAGTCCCAAGTTTTTCTTCCTTATCCATCTTGTTGATGATGATATTAAGCATCATTCAACAATACTACAAAGCTCCAAATGATAACCCCAGTCATTTCAAATAAATGTTGAACTACATTGGGGATAAGGTGGAAATTAGAGGAATATCATAAGCCAGAGATCTAGGCATTACACCGTAGTCCCCTTCACCACCCTTCACCACCCTTCCCCAAACATTTCAAAACAGTACCCCTGAGATCCAACCAAGCCAGATGACTCAGAAGAATGCCATGTTAAGTGCTATTGAAATGTATTGAAACTCCAGGAAATATCATTATTATATGCACAAAGATGGAAAGATTCAACATTACCCACTAGGGAGGGATGGTTGGTGAAACTGACAGAACTGGCTGACTTCTTTGCTTAGAGAAAGGGCAATATGTACATTTATTTGTGAATGGAAGCCCCTTATGGACTTTTTGCATAAAAATGAAATAAGCAAACGAACTTGTGATTTATGGTTTTGATGAATAAACAAGACAGATTATAGAAGAGAATCATGATGTAACTTTAGAGAGAGTTAAACTATAATCATACTTATAACTGCTATGAAGAATATCAGAAGCCATTTCTTTATTTGTGTATATTTTTATATCTTTTTGTTTTGTTCTAATTTCTTCTACTCTTTTTCTTATTGCACTGTTAGCTGTTTCTTTTCTTTTTCTCTTTTCTTTTCCTCTGTTCTATTTTAGTTTGTATTAGTTCTTATTATTGGTATTAAAACTTTCAATAACAATTATTTTAAAACTCCAGGAAAACTGGCAGTGTTGTGCCCTCTTGCTATCTAGCTTCTGGCACAGGTTATCAACAAAAAGGGACCAAAGCACCACATCCTGAACAAAATTCTAGGACAAAGTAGGCCCAGAGAATCAGTTTCATCCAGATATATCTGAAGTTAGGAAGCTATCATTTTCTCAGTCATATTACCCAAGGATAAAATATTTGAGACTGGCCTATAAATTGGGAACTCAAAGAAATAGTGCAAGATCAGAAGATGTGGAGAGACCTGGCCCATAGAATCGCCAAGAGTCGAATTCTACTGAACAGATAACATCATCATCATAAGTTGAGAAATCTTCTGAAAATTTTAATAAAAGAACTAGGAAAGCATTTTGTGATCAAATATATGCCACAGTTTTGCAATCTGTTAATTCTGGATTAGTAGCAGATTTATAATAGATTCATTGAAATCAATTGAATAATTTAATTTTGTTTGATTTCACTAGATTTAAATGAAGATTCAATTAAGTCTATCAGATCTGAAGTGCAAATATTCAGGCAGCCACTAGTTGGCAGCAAGGAGTTACAGAAAACTCTTAACCCTTTGCTGCCATCTAGTAACAGACTGTATTTTTGCAACCTAGAGCTAGGGAGAGGGGAGGTCTTGATGAAATTCAGAATCAACCCACACTATAAACAGACCAAAAGACATTGTGATGCACTACATTAACCGAGCTATTAAATATAAGTACTTGGCTGGATATATCATTTATATAAAAATTAAATAAGAGAGGTGCCAGTATGCAGCCTTGTTTTATACCCTTGGTAGTTATAATAGGTTCTGTCAGATGTCCTTGAGAAATATATCTTCCTCTGGCTGAATATATAATCAAAATCAAGATAATTATTAGTGTAGATATGAAACTCTTAAAATAAAAGCAAGTGAAGTGTAAAGTACCTCCATGGGTTTATGCCAGTAAGGCTTAACAATGGAATAAATGAAATAATGATTAAGGAGAGAATAGCTCTTTATTTATGTCAGATAGCAATTTTCTTTGATTGAATCTATCTGGAATCTTGACTTCCAGATTGCTTTGAAAAAGAATAGCTCTTTTCTTTTTAGAAAATAAACACTAAACTGAATTTTGAAAATAAGTAGTCCAGTTGTCCCCATGACAGTTACATAAACTTGTTATAATGTGGGGACACATTTCTTCATGGGCAAATGGCTTTTAATTCTTGTAACAAGCTAAAAGTCTCCTGCCCTTCTAGGTATTCTAAAGGACCCAATATTTCAAATACAAGGTTGGCCCATTCTTCTCCATAAGGTTTACATGAGTGGGGAAAAAAAATCAGAAAATGGTCAATCACAAAAGCAGCTATAGAGATGTTTTTCATCTCTAGGAACAGCAGGATGCTAATGGTAGAGTTAAGAAGACAAAAAAAGAAAACCCACATTGATTTGTTGACAGAGGCCTCGCAGCTGTCACAGTAAAACACGGTTCTTTTGCACTTAATCAATGTCAGCCTCCAACCAAATCGTTTTGTAGCCTAGATGAAAAGCAATCAAGAGGAACATCTTCATAAGCATGAAGTCTGCTAGATGGAATTCAATGAAGTGTGTCCTTAAGCTTAGGCACTTCAAGTGTGATACATGACCCGCAAGCTAATTGGAATCCTTTAACCCTTTCAAAGGTTGTAACAATTGCTGGCCTTTTTTTTTTTTTTTTAAGTCCAAGAAAAAAAAAGAAAGAACAAGAGAGAGAAGCCAAGATACTGGAGGGAAAGAAAGATTAAGATTCCTATCTCAGTCCATGACTTTAAAGGGATATCGCGTATCCTCACTGAAACACAACATTTAGGCACACAAACAGTTCTAAATGATGCTTTCATACTTCAAGCAAGTTGGAGAAGATAAAATATGCGGGAGTCAGGAAATCCTTTTCTTTATTGTTTCTTAAGGTAAATCCAACTAATTGTATTATATTGGTCTGGCAAGGAAATTAAGATTTGGGGTTGTTTTAAACAAGTAATTGATCTGCTTTCTAATTGTACTGAGCCAAGCAAAAACTGCAAAAAGGATACCGTTAAAATAATATAATACAAACAGGAGATTGAACCAATAAATTTCTCTAATTCAGATTCTTGGGAGAGGGGGATCATATTAAATATTATATTTAGGCACCCTCTCCCAAAATACACAGTTCAGAATGACTCAACCAATGGTAGTCCTCATTTCCTACTTCTTAGTTTAGCATATAGCTAATCAAAACATCAGACTACACTCTCTCTGTATTTTCATGGATTTCATGCTATTATGCAATCATGCTGTTTCAAATATGAATAAATATTTAAGCGTAAATGTCAGGCTTTTGATTCTGAAACTCAAGGAACAAGATATGAATGATTGAGTATTTATTTTGTAGTTAACAAAAGTAATAACAAAAAAGTCATCTGTATGTTATATGCTGCAGAATGTCACTCGATTAAGTATTTCAAGTAGCTTAAAAATATTGCTGTGCATTGAGATCATACTCCAAGGATGTGACACGGCAATCAACCACACAAACCTAAGACAGTTTTTCTTAGAATTTTCTACTCAGATTGAGGAAAGATAATTTGTTATAGAGATTCGTTCAAAGGAGGACAGGATTGCAGACAAATTATCATGAGCAGAGTTAGGTTGGGATTTTGTGTATATGGAGATGCAAGCTAGCCAAGAATTAAATGTTTCTTTCATGATACAGTTCAGGAATCTGCAACTTCCTGGTTCCTATGTATGAATTAAATCCCAAATAAAGTTGATGATTGAAGGCATTAAAGGAATCAGGTCAGCCAAATGCTGAGCAGTGGGCAGGAACCGTCTCACACCAAGGAGATCCTAGTCATAATCCTAACCCCACTCAAACCAAAAGAAGGGACATGCTGTGGATGTTGTTGGTCAAGGAATTTCAGTTGGCAGGGTCCAAGAGAAGAGCCTTTTCTGCCATGGCACCCAATCTTTGGAATATCATAACCATCAAGGTAAGATCCGCTCCCACTCTCTTAGCTGTTGGACACTGACCAAGCCAAGGGAAGAAATCAAGCAGGGAAGTAGTCTAGAATTCTTACGAAGGCACAAGGGGTCAAAGCCCAACCCTCCTTGAATGCCACTGAATCTTATCTAGTCTGGCCCAGCTACAAACTGCCAGTCTGGGAACATTCCTGTGTAACAGGCATCAGCAATAAAGTGGCTAGTTGAACTCTTCATGTGTGGATCTGGTTGTTCACACCTGACATTGGCCTTCCATAAAACCTGGCTCTGTCACTTACCTGGGGCCCAGATAGGGGCGTTTCATCCTGGAGGGGGTTACTGGAGTAAACAGAAGATCTCTAAGCTATTTCTTATTAATCGCATCAAAATGGCCAGAGAGGACAAAGCTTAGTGACTGAAGGGGAAGGGGCATCAATATCATACAGCTAATAGAAGATCAGCAGATGAGACATTGAAGGTGTTTCCCACCCCAAGATTTATGTTGAAAGAAGATAGAAGACAAACTGTTCAACTGAAAAAGCCAAGGAAGCATTTAGACTGCCTCCATAGTGAACTGGAGCTGAGGCAAAGACTACTCCATATGGACATGTCTTTTAAAAATGGTTAGTAAAGCATGTCTGAACTGTGGTACATATATGTGATACATAAACATACACATTCCCTTCTCAACCTTATGAATGGTCTGTATCTTTCTCAATCTCAGGTCCTCTACCAGAGGCTGGGAATTTGAGGGTTCTGCACAGTGTTTTAGCTTCTCGCTCTTCTGGATGGAGAGCTCTGATATAATTCCTAGGATCTGTTGGAGTCATTCTCTCAGCTTAGGAGTCACAGCCCCGAGTGCTCCTACCACCACTGAGGCCACTTTGGCCTTTGGACTAGCACTGATGATGTTACCTAGTTGGGGTAATGAAATGTCTGCAAGAAAACAAGCAAGCTCAGAGAGCACCAAGGACCCCTCACTTTGGCCTTTACTCTGCACATCCTTTCTGGTTCCCCTTTCAGGCTCTGGTACTTCTCCAATTGGTGTGTGTGTGTGTGTGTGTGTGTGTACACACACATACACACACATACAAACTGAGAAAAGGTCATGATAATTCCCAACACAATTCCTAATCAATAAATGCCATTATGGGTCCCAATAATTATGGAGTTTCAAAATAGATTTAGAAACGACACCTTTAAAAATACATTATTTTGAGATTCACTTTGTTAAATAAATACAAATGAAAATTTTCATACACCTTTATTGCTCTTGCACATTTTTGTACAATAAAGCAAATTATAACCTGGATGAAAAAAAATCATTTGATCCCTCATCCCCATTTCAAGATCTATTTCAAAGCAAGGAGATTAAATATGTCTTTCAGTTTCCAAGGAGAGAAAAATAATGAGAGAGATTGCTTGCTAATTCTTATATTTGCAGGTAATATATTTGTCAACACAAAAATATACCAAAGAAAGAGCTGGTCTGTTTGCATGGATGGCAGCATGTATAGTGCAAAGCAGGGCTAAGTCAAGTCAAGGGCAGTGACAACACTAATATTGCAGATTTTACTTCAGTTGCAAATCAATACAAATGTCAAGAGACAAGCTAAAATTGCCGCTAGTGTGTGAAGGAGACATTAAACACTGACTGGAGTGAAACTTCTGCCGAATGAGCTTTTCCTTAAGCGCTGAGCTTACCTTATAATAAATCTGCTTGGGTCAGTTCAGATAAATAGTCCTCAGTACATCCAATAGCAATAAACCTCTAATAAAGTTACTTGTTATCTTCTGCCCTTTTTTGCACCTTCAGATGTAATAAACAAACAGGGCCTTTAAACAATGCCAAGCAATTCTTGCCCTTGGGGCTCAAGAGATGCAGACAGCCAAAGGGAGCCAATTTGGAAAATGCTTCCATTGGCAGAATAGAAAAGAAATAATCGTAGGGTTGATCGTGGAACTTTTTCCATCTCCTCTAAGCATCTCTGGAACAACCCCTGCATTTTAGAAAAGGCATCAAAGCGATCTGTTTCCGTCAATATCTAAAGGTGTCTGGAATGACAAATTCATGATAAATATTTCTTGCTGGCTTCTCAATGGATTGTGTCTCCCACTACCACTGCTACCAATTCTTTTCATCCCTAGAATCAAACACAGGATGTAATGGTAGGTGGGAATGACCACGAGAGATAAAACCACAGCCAGGGCAATGGTTGTATAAGTAGCAGCTTAGCCTGCAGAAGGAACATGAACATGGCAAATACCTGAAAAAGGACCCTCCCTAGTTTCTTGGGCTGTAAAGGCGAGGAGGGAAAGATGTGTTTTCAAAATTGCAAAATTCTGTTAATATAACCTTACAATATGACAACTTTAAGATGTGTAGACTTCAAATCCCAGAATTCCTCAGCCAGCCATTGAGTAGTGATCAACCTATTCTTAGACACCTTTGTACAATGTTCAAATGGTATCAGGTGCACACATGAAGGTATAGGAATCTTTTCAAATAGCAGTTAGCACCTGCTTGGATTTAGCTAAGGGTCCAGGGAATTCAAGTGTGTGTGGGGGTTGGACTTAGCTCACTTGTGCCTATGTACAGATTCTAGACTAATCCCCCTTTTAACTCCACCCCCAGATTCTGCCATTTTTCTTCTACATTAACAGAGAGAACTAATGTTACCGATTAATTATGGATACTACTGAAAGAAAAAAAATGAAATATCAAATCAGATCAGCACATCTGATACTCAATTAAGCAATTTACTAGATTTTCTTAATTGTTTTCTATTGCAAATGATGTTTGCAAGATTGGCCAAATGGAACTGTTCTCTTTGAAGAAAAGTACCAAGCTGAATTGTTCGGCAGAATTTTCACTTTGGTTCTCAATATGATTGCGCATCTTACTCAGACTTTCACATCCACCCCCCAAAGATTAACTTTGTCCAGGGCATGTGCAGTGGATTATATTGCCTGAAAATAAATAAATTAAGGAGCTTTTTGTCAATTTAATTAGCTCCTTAATTTACATTTGCACATGAATGCATAGAAATATTTCAGCATTCTGAATAAGAAGTGATCTGGTATAAAACATTTAACCTCTATCCAAGTCTACGCTCAGATAGTTAATGCCTTCACATGTCCATATCCAACCAAATATATTATTGCCACCAGCACTCTTTGTACTCTGGAGAAGAAAGCCTTTGCAAACAATGGGTGTAGGTGAACGACAAAAGGCGCTTTATTGGTGAATAGAGCCTATTGAACTTTGTTTTGAAATGGGGCTATGAAATGGGGATGGCTTTGAACTCTCAATGCCAGCTTTGAAATACAACCCTAATTAGCTCTGAAGGGCACTTGATTGGCTTTGGAATTAGGGTGTCACCTTTGAAATCTAAAACGCCCATTTCAAAGCTTTGAAATCTAAACCATACAAAATGAGTCTGTTCAAAAGGGAAGAACAACTTGGTCGACTCTGGTGCGAAGTTGGTGATTTTTTTTTTGGGGGGGGGGTAAAGGGCCAATTTGGGTGGGTTGCTTTGCTGAAATTCCAGAATTGGGGGAAAAAAATATCTGAGAGGAAGAAAGAAGTAGATCGCTGCCTTAGTTAGCAGGAATAACTTTTGAAACGCAAAATCAAACAAAAAAATAAATAAAATAAAATCCATTAACATCCTAGTTTGCATTAGTAGGAAGGGGTTGTGGCTTTTTTGTAACCACAGTTGAACAATAAGGGCATTGTCATAGTGTTTAATTCAAATGCCTCTTAAAATAATAATGCCTCTTAAAAGTTTGGCAGCCAATCTTAACCGTAAAGACCATCTTAATTATTTTCTGTTCTTCGAAGGCAAATCACAAATAAACCTATTTCTCAAAGCATATCATCAATGAAGAGAGACACAGCTGAACATTGGATTAATATTGTGTCTTACCAAAATCTGTCAGCTATATTTGTGTGGTCTTTTTTTCTTTCACAACTTTAATTCCAGTATTTGGAATACTACTGTACACTTAATTCTCATCAAAGTTTGTCAAACCTGCTTTCTAGATCCACATACACCACTTGAGGCTGTGCTCCAGGCATAAAATAAGCTTTCTTTCTTGAAACACTTGAAGTCACTGAAAATTGAAAACCACCACATTTTTCTGCCTCCTGTTTATTTATGTAACAGCAGCACACAGAATTTAGTAATTCCTGAGTTTAAGATGCATTAACTGAGAATCTGAGCATATTTTATATTTTTAAATTTAATATTACAGGTAAGCCCTTGACTTACAACCAATCATTTAGTGACAGTTCAAAGTTAGAACAGCACTGAAAAAAGTGACTTAGGACCACTTTTCACACTTATGACTGTATCAGCATCCCTATTGTCATGTGATCAAAGTTTGGATACTTGGCATGTATTGATGGCGGGTTGCAGTGTCCCCGGGTCACCTTTTGTGACCTTCCGACAAGCAAAGTCAGTAGGGAAGCCAGATTCACGTAACAACTGTGTTACTAACTTAACAACTACAGTGATTCACTTAACAACTTGGCAAGGAAGGTCATAAAATGGCACAAACAGCTGTCTTGCTTAGCAACAGGAAGTTTGAGCTCAGTTGTGGCCATAACTTGAGAACTACCTGTGGTCATTTTTCAAGGCCATTCAAAGAAATAAGACAGAAATAAGAGCATACTTACCTGTGCCTGCTTATCCATATATTTCTTCATTAATACTTCGCTAGCTGGGCCATATTCAATATCATGCAATGCAGCTTTTACGTAGCAGGAACTCCTTTCAATCTCCCCCACCCCACCCCATACCTACCAGATCTGCTCTATATAATCTTCTGAACCACTGGAGCATTGGAAAGCCAGGCAGAAACATAGAGAGAAGGCGAATCCCTCAGAGCTATTTATTCTACCAGAAGGCAGATGCACTTGGATGCAATCTCTTGCAAGGACATAATCTGAGCAGCTGTTTTGTTAAGGGAGCTTGATAAGCAATCAGTAATGACATTAAGCATTGCCTATGTTTTAAATATGCCACCAATTCTGCATTCTTTTCAAAAGAGTTTGCAGACACATCTCTTTGCCCACCCCTAGCATAAAAAAAAAACCATTCTGGAGGTGGTTAATGGACTAACATAAGACCTCCCCACCTCCTCCCTCTGTGCATTTGTTCCCTTCCTCCCCATCTTTGACAATTTTAAACCAAATTTTGTGTTACTGTTTTAAAGTTTTATATAGCTGTTTTTACTGATTGTAAGCCATCTGGGAAGCACCTCCAGGTGAGATGGGCAGCATATAAGCATAAGATGGGCAGCATATAAATAAATAAATAAATAAGTAGTAGCAAATGAGTCATTCGTTTGAGAGTGGATTTCATCTTTCTCTTTCAACTTCTTTAGGTTAGGTTCTTCCAAAGAAGAAATCCATCTTCAGATTGCTAGAAGCTCATTGCCATTAGCAAGCACCCATAACTTCCGTCGATCAGGTAAATATGTATGTTTGAGAAGGATCCAGATGTTGGAAACTTGTTCTCAAATAAATACAGTCTCCCATGGTTTCAGTGCCTGATTTGCAATCTTAATTACTGTTAAATTTCAGCGAGACAAAGAATAAGATTTTAAAATTCAAGTTGCTAGATGTGGAAAAAAAAAACATTTCCATAGGCTTAGCCTGATTAGGTCTGTGTGCTTACACAGAGCAAAACAGCATTTCTGCCACACTAATATGATATGGTTTCAGCATTACTAATTCTGACAGCAAGCTTATAAGCAGTGTTCAAAGATCTAGTCCTAAATATATTCATTAATTTACATTCCACCACCCTATTTTATGCTTTGCATTAAAAAAAAAAGAGAGAGACGTTAAACTCTAAAACGAATGGATTACTGAAGGAAAAAAGAAATGCTTTCATTGCTAAAGTCAAATATATGTAGCTTTCTATTTTTAAGAAGGGCAGGGTTGATTTTAAAACTGATGGATGTTTTGATCACATTCCCTTCGAAGGACAGATTAAGCCTTGTCACATAACATGGAAATAGTTTTAAAAAGAGTAAGAGAAATTACAAGAATCTATAGTTATATATTGTAACAAATGCTTTCAGGTATCTGACTTTTGCAAATCCATTGTGTATTCTATTTTATTAAATATTCACAAAAAATGATTGCTGTATATTTTTTATTGACAGCTCTGGACATTTTTCTTGCTGCATGGAGATGAGATGGGGGCCTTAGGGAAAAATTTTTTTTGAAGTGCTCCAGATTCTGCAAGACAAGATTTTTCTACCTTGTGCTCATTTCTGAACTGAAGTGAACTTACATCCAATTTGACATGGATAGGATCATGTTGTTAATGTTCTTCCACAAACTAGCCAAAATTGTCCCCTGAAGGACTCCTGGAGATCAACCAATGTTATTACCCAATTAATATGACAGAGGGAAATTTATTGAATACATGAGAATGATAGTAGCAATAGCATTGATCTATTTTTTTTATTTATTAGATTTTATTCTGCCTATTTTTTGTAAGTAAAGCAAGGCGCAAACATATCTCATACTTCAGTGTGCAGCAGCAACCAAAAAAGCGAATACAACCCTGGGTTGTATAAACAGAGGCATAGAATCAAGATCACAAGAAGTATTAGTACGGCTTTATAAAACCCTAGTAAGACCACACCTGGAATACTGCAGCCAATTTTGGTCACCATATCACAAAAAAGATGTTGAGAGTTTGGAAAAAAATTCAGAGAAGAGCAACTAAGATGATCAAAGGCCTGTAGACTAAAACATACAAAGAACAGCTGCGGGACTTGGGTTTGGCTAGTCTAAAGAAAAGAAGAAACAGGGGAGACATGATAGCAGTATTCCAGTATTTGAGGGGCTGCCACAAGGAAGAGGGGGTCACGTTATTCACCAGAGCACCCAGAGGGAAGGATGAGAAACAATGGTTGGAAACTGATCAAAGAAAGAAGCAACCTGGAATTAAGGAGAAACCTCCTGACAGTGAGGATAATTAACCAGTGGAACAGCTTGTCCCCAGAAATCGTGGGTGCTCCATCACTGGAGATTTTTAAGAAGAGACTAGACAGTCACTTGTCTGAGATGGTATAGGTCCTTCTGCTTGAGCAGGGGGCTGGACTAGAAGACCTCCAAGGTCTCATTCTATTCTATTCTATTCTATTCTATTCTATTCTATTCTATTCTATTCTATTCTATTCTATTCTTCCTCCTATTTTTTCTATACAAGAGTTGGGTTGAAAGAGAGTGATTGTCTCAAAATCATCCAGCCAGCTTACATGCCCTAAGGCGGGAGTTCAACTCATGGTCTCCAGGTTTCTAGGCCAGCACCTTCACCAGTATACAGGTAGTCCTCAACTTATGACAGTTCATTTAGTGACCGTTCAAAGTTACAACGGCATTGAAAAAAGTATAACTTATGACCATTTTTCACACTTATGACCATTGCAGCATCCCCCGGGTAACATGATTTATATTCGGATGCTTGACAATTGACTCACATGTATGATGGTTGCAGAGTTCTGGAGTCATGATGAAGGGAATTGGGAACTTTTAAAACTTGGAAATGATAAATATTAAACGTTAATTTTAAATATTAATGGAAAATTAAAATTGAGAAAAAGTCACTAGGACAGTGATTGTCTCAAAGACTGAACATTAAAACAATTAAGATATATATAAATTAAAAACTATTGATAAATGTAAGAAAGTTATTTTTTATTTGACTGATGGAATAAGAAGTGTATTAATTCAAATATGAGACAGTACATATTAAGGGGAAAAGAGAGGAAATAGTTTGAGATTTGTACTGATGATATTTGTATGTAATTGAATTATAGTAACTCAGCCACCATGTTGTTTTTCAAAGATATAAATGTAATATTAGAAAATCAATAACATTTTCAAAAAAAAAAAAAAAAAAGAGTTCCGGAGTCATGTGATCCCCTTTTTGCAACCTTCTGACCAGCAAAGCCAATGGGGAAACCATGTTACTAAATTAATACCTGCAGTGATTCAGTTAACAGACGTGACAAGTTGTGAAATGGGGCAAAACTCATTTAACAAATTTCTCACTTACCAACATAAATTTTGGGCTCAATTGCCGTCGTAAGTTAAGGACTACCTGTACCAAACTTATTCAGGATAAAAATTATTCACCTTGCCTTGAATGTGGCAGGTTTTTTTTTTCTATTAAAAATTGTGTTGTCCCAAAACAACCTTAAAGATTTTATATATGCAAAATTCAGAAAATGCAACTTTAGCTTTATTTAGGGAATTCTGGGAGTTGAAGTCCACCACGCCTTAAAGTTGCCATGTTTGAAAAACAGTGAATGGGAACAGTAACATTCTTGCTTTGTTTGGATTGGAGAATGTTGAAGAGAGACACGAACAGATAGAAGGACTCTCCTGTTAATTTCGATCATTAAAGTAAAATCACGTCAGTCATTTAGCATTTTCATAGCTGTAAATTCTGCACATTTCAGCACTTTGCTCTAATCTTACTTTAAAAAAAAACATACTGCTTTTTTTTTTTTAACTGTCAGCCATTAAGATCAAATCACCTTAGACAGTTGACATTTTCATAGCTGTGAACTTGCATAAGTGCTCAGATCTCGGATTTGGTGATATAAGTAGGTTTAGGCAAATAGAAAATAATATATATGATTAGCCTGGTGGTTAATGTAACTGCCTAACATGCAGGCTGCCTAGGTTCGAATCCCATAAAGGGTGTGGCTAGCTGATGAGGGCAGAATGACCCCGAAATAGCTATTCTAGTCTCCCACTTAATTCTTTAACTCTTTGTCAGCAAAAGTAATTTATATATATATATATATATATATATATGTTTTCTGAGGTTTTCTTGGGTGTTTGTATGTAGGTCTTTGGTAATTCGGGTTTTCTCCCGCGTAAAATTGGAAGTGTCTTGGCGACGTTTCGACGAAGTCTCATTCGTCATCTTCAGGCTGGTGTCTCTTCGGCTTCGTGCTTCTAGGAGCAATGTGTGATCGCAGCTGTTTCTTCCTTTTAACTGCCAGTGGGGGTATGAACTGATTGGGTGGGAGCTTGGCTGTGTTCTGATTGGGTGGAGGTGTGTTCTGATTGGTTAGGGGCTTGGCTGTGCTCTGATTGGCTGGGGGTGTGTTCTGTTTGGGTGGGGGCTTTGTTGTGCTCGGATTAGTCTGAGTTGCAGCGGGATTTGAGATGGAGAGCTGCATTGCTGTTGTTTGGCTTCGCGTTCGTGGTCGTGCCATATCATCAAGGTGGATATTTTTCGGTTTGTGCAGAACATCAAGAACATCAAGACAGCATTCTGCACAAACCGAAAAATATCCACCATCCTAAGAAACCCCAAAGACAAAATTGAGTTAGAAAATCAAGGAGTATATGAAATCCCATGCACCGCCTGCCCCACCACATACATTGGACAAACCAACAGAAGAATAAGTGCACGCATTGAAGAACACAAGAACTCAGTCAGAAAAGAGGAACCAACTTCTTCCCTGGTCCAACACCTTAAAGCCACAGGACATAAAATTGACTTTAAAAATACCAGAACTATCGCCAAAACTGAACACTTTAACAACAGAATAATCAGAGAAGCCATCGAGATAGAAAAACGCCACACAGCATGAATAAACGAGATGATCACCTCCGCCTTGGAAACCCACCTTTATTGACAAACGAGTTCCTAACACAAAGAAGACACTAGACCCACACTCACAAAAACCACACAGGATGTCACACCACACATCCACGCAAAAGCAAACCCAAACCCACACCGATTGAGGCACGACCACAAAACCAGAAACCAGACCACAGCTGCATCATTAGCCCATTTCAAACCCCTCCAATCCATACATGAAGCAACTGACACCACCTTGATGATATGGGCACGACCACGACGCGAAGCAACCAACAGCAATGCAGCTCTCATCTCAAATCCCGCTGCACCAGACTAACCAGCAAAACAAGCCCCCACCAAACAGCACACACCCCATCCAATCAGAGCACAGCAAGCCCTAACAATCAGAACACACCTCCACCCAATCAGAAACACAGCCAGCTCCACCCAATCAGTTCATACCCCCACTGGCAGTTAAAAGGAAAGAAACAGCTGCGATCACACATTGCTCCTAGAAGCACGAGGCCGAAGAGAACCAGCCTGAAGATGACGAATGAGACTTCGTCGAAACGTCGCCAAGACACTTCCAATTTTACGCGGAGAAAACCCGAATTACCAAAGACCTACATATATACACACACACACACACACACACACACACACATACAATAATTATATTTAAAGTCAGTGCTTTTTTTGTAAAAAAAAAAAGGTGCCGGAACTCACACATGTCATACAACCCGCCTTGCCTATCCCACAAGGTTCCATCCAAAAAAGGTGCCGGAACTCCGTTCTGGGCGTTCTATGAGAAAAAAAGCCCTGTTTAAAGTAATATTTGAAGCCCCGTACTTTATTAAATCAAGGCAAATGTTGGAAGGAGGCATACACAAACACACATTATTGGATATAATAAGTTATTATAATGTCGTTGGTCTCATTTGCAAAATGTGAAATACTTTTTTTCCCACCTGCATTCCCAGCAGACCTCTTAAGCTATCTTCATATCTTCAAACAAAGTTCAAACATGACTATGGTTGGCTGTACACTCAGCCAGATGTTTAATTGGATTTGGCATTTTTATCCACTTATCAAGTCCTTCCCAAGGACCTGGAATAGGCAGGTAGAAATGTTCATTGCTCGATGGTGTTAAAGATAACATCAAAAGATTGTAAGCTGTTCCAAGTAAAGATGCCTTTTGCAATTGATTGATGGTGATTTTCTCAATGTTGGTGCTCTTCAAGTGTTGCTCCAGTTGTTTGGGATTACATCTAAGGCACCCATTACTATTGGTAGTGTTATTAAAGGCAATTGGGAAAGCCTGCATTTGCTTAACAAGATTCCTCCATTTCCTTAATAAGAGGATTTTATATTCAAATGTATCCACATTTATGCATACCTTTGTATATAATCTTTCTCCAACTTTTATTAATCTTTTATTGTGAAAATAAGAGAAATCTGCAGATATCTCACTGAGCCATGTAAGAATATATTTTGGTTATTCCCCTTAAAATCCATTTCTTTTGCATTCATCATAAAGTCTAAGAAAAATGAGAGTTCATGCCGGTTGTTGGCACGATGATGATGACGATGATGGCGGTGATGATGGTGAAGAATGACATACCCATCAGTTTTCACTACTGTGGCCATTATAGCCATATTTACTAGAAGCAGAACTCAGTGGGACATTTTGAATTGCAACCTCAGAGTCTATGGTTAATAATGAACAGTTCTGGCTCAGGAGATGCAGTTCTCAAAATAATCCTTCCCTGCTGTGTTTTTCTTAAAGACAGGGACTTTTTATGTCTTCTTTCTCCCTTGTATTTCAGTGACATGTCAGACAATGTAATCTGGGTCTAAAGCCTGGCACATCTGAAAAACAAACGCCAGTGATACCAAACCACTGTCTGGGTTAGGAATTTGGATCCAAATCAAAATGTTTCTGTTCTCTAGCTATTAGTGTACCCAGCTAACTGCTGGGAAAGTCTATTGCTGAAAAGATAGAGAGAAACGGCACCTGCTTTCTCACGCATCTCAATAAAAATGCAAGGCAGCATATGCAGAAACTGTGCGGAAACACCATTCATATGGTGATTCCTTTGTATCTGAATAATTTCTTTTCAGGTGCCTCGATGAATGCCAAGCTAGAGGGAGGATTTTGATCATTCTGCTGCTTAAGTTTGTTCATGACCATGTTTGGTGTCTAGCTGATTCTGAAGATCAAACACCACTCCTTTGTCTGGGTGCTCAACAATAAAATGTTGAGTTGCTGGTTCCAATCCAAACCAAGTATGCCTGAATAAAATATGTTTAGACAACCTGACCTCAAATGAAATTAATCAAAACCTAGATTTTGCCTGGTCACAGGAAAAAGGCATTGTTAAAAAAAAAAATCCACCTCTATGTTATTTGTAAGCTTGACTAATAGCAAACAGGGAATTGAAGAACGGAATGCCCTTAGCTTTACTCAGACAAACCATGCACCATCCAGAAAGGTACAAAGTAATTGAATGAATTCCAAATCAAGTCAATTCAGTCCATGAAATTGTATAATGTTTACCATTAAGTTGGCAAGATAATTGGCACTAATATTAGAAGGTCTGGGAAAGATCCTTGGCTGAGTTTCTAAATAGTTCTATATTAACTCTAATATAAATAGCTTGTTTTTCAAAATTGCTGGTACTAGTCTTTGCTTTAAAGAAACACTTTGACATCCAACAGCTGGAATAAATCTACTCCATTTTCCTTTTTTGGGGGGCGGGGGTGGTGGATAAAACTTTATAGAGGAACTGTCTGTTCTTCTATGAAGGAAATTTCACTTTAATTTGGCCTGGAAGTACTGATAAGATAAAATAACACCCTATTCCTTATGGGGAAATTAATTTTGTTTATATCTGATGGTAGATAGGAAGTAATCATTAATCAGATGAGGATAGTTTGTTTTTAATCTTTCTGAAGCCATTGAAATGTTCATTCTTACCACCAATGAAGCAAAAATAGCATTGTAAACTGAGAGACACATGATCTGCAATATAGATAAGATGATGCTCAAATGAATATTTAAATTCTGTTGATATTAATGAGGCATGCTGACATGCTTTTCATTGGTTAATGCTGCAAACATCTTGGGTAGAATAGTTAGGCTATTGTCTTTTATTAAACCCTTAAACTATTTCTAATCCTATCATAAATTCATGCAATGCAACATTTATCTGATGGTATGCAGGAAATTGCACGGCAGTTCTGCTCCAGCTGAAAACAGCTCTGGGCCTCTGCATTCCCATGATGGGTTGGAGAGCTGAGATTATTTATATGTGCCTCATTGGCACTGTAAATGAAACAGCCACAAAAATAATTCACACATAACCATCACTCCCCTTTTTTTGTGAGACACTGTGATTCAGCTTCCCTGTTCCTCTTCACAAACTCCCTGAGCTTTAGGTCCTTTAAGAGAAATGGTAGCTTCATGGCCTTTCAGGACCCTCTTTGCAGCTCAGACAAAATGAGCAGAAGGAAATATTCTGTCCCAAAGGTGCTTTTTCAAGAGGCGAGGGGACTTTCTTTTTCCTTGAAGACGTTTTGCTTCTTATCCAAAAAACTTCTTCAGTTCTGACTGAAGGGTGGAGAATGGATGACTTGATATTCCTTGCAGTCATCTGGTCATTAGTATTCTTTCTGAGAGTCATTGAGGCCATCTGTTGCCCTCAGAGCCATCTGAATAGTGTGGTGTTGAACCTTCTTGGAATTGCTTAAAGGACTGTGATGTAAAGAGGAGACAGGTAGTGTCATATCCCTCCGCCTCTGTTGAGACAGGACTGTTCAATTTTAACATAGATGGCCTCTTCTATCCCTCTTTCAAACTAGTGGCCCTCTCTGTCCAGAATGTGGAACTTTGCAGTCTTCAAAAGGCGATTCAGGTTACCCAGAGGGTACAGATAATCTCCCAAGAGGCCTTAACGTCTCTAAGAGTGCTAATGACCAGATGACTGCAAGAAATATAAATCCCTCCATTCCCCACCAATCAGTCAGAACTGGAGAAGCTTCTTGGATGAGAAGCAAAATGGCTTCAATGAAAAACAAAGTCTAGTTGCCTCTTGAAAAAGCACCTTTGGGACCACCATGACTTGAATGACTGAGAATCTCCATAGACAAATATTCTGTTAGTTTCCCCCCTTTCTTCAGACGGGAACAAAGCAGAGTGCTAAGGACTAGGATCATGGAATTCTCCTTTGCTTCTCCCCCCCCCCCCGCATTTCTTGTGCAATGAATTTTGCTGGTTGTGGGATTTGAAGTAGTTAGGGGCAGCTCAGTAATTATTTTTGCTACTTGTTTCAAGCATTTCAGATCAACAAATGCAAAGATGTCACAGATTGTCCACAAAATGCTTTGAAGGCCTGTCTGTCTGTCTGTCTGTCTCTCTCTCTCTCTCTCTCTCTGTATATATATCTAACTAAAGGCAATGGAAATGTGCTTGCAATGTTTAGGACTTTGATTAATGGAACTGGAGTTAAGCCAGCATGGAGAGATGCAACTTATTTAGTTATTTTATTTCTGTGATTATACTAAAAGAAGAATCTTGGGGGGGGGGGGGTTAACTCCATCATAAACTTTTTTTTTCATATGCTTGGATTATTTTATACGGATTCTCTTAGTAATCTGTACAAGTGACTACTGTTAATATTTTTATCTCCTGCTTCCCCACATAAATAGGAAGCTTAAAAAATCATAGCTAAAATATGTTTATATTGGTGACTTACTGCTTCACCACTTCTCTTAATTCCAATTACATAGTAACTTCCTAGAGGCACCTCATAGCTGAGGCTCAAAATGTTCATTCAGTGGCTCATTGATTGAAACTAAATTCATCTTATTAAAATTGATAAGAGCTAATTTTATGCAATACCTAGTTTATATTAGCATTAGTTAATTATTATTTTTTTAAATATACTTCCAGGCCACTCAACTGCAAACAGTTCTGGGCAATATATTGATGTAAGTTTTCCTGGCTCAAAACTGCCCAGTTTTGGGCAGCTTTACAAGGTTAAGCAAATAAAACAAAAACCAAAACAAAACAGGAATTTTACAAACCAAAATAGAACTGAGTAATTTCTTGGAACATCAAACTAGCCAGGATTGCTATTCTGATGGTGATTTCTACTGCCTTGATGGCAACAGACACTTGCTAAAGAAGAAAAATGGAAAAGAGCGTTTGCCATCTTCTTCAGGAGGATAAACTTTCTAAATGCATCTAGCTGGCCACTGTGTAGGACAAAATTGTGGATTGGATGAGCCATTATCTGGTACTAGTGGGGCTTTTTGGTGTTATGATGGATCTAGAAATACAAAACTGAAAAAAAAAAACTGGAGTGATAATATTCTTTAAAGTGTTATAGCAGAACAAGAGGAGATTCTGGCCATACTGTCCTTATCACATATTGTGGCTACCGTAATTTATTCTTTATAGTTTTGCTCTTGACGATGACTCAGGAACCACTGCTAATGGGTCAGAGCCAGTGGTGGGATTCAGCCGGTTCGCACCAGTTCGGCAGAACCGGTAGCTAATTTTTTGTTGCCCAGGCCCAGAATGGGCTTTCAGAAGCAGCATCCACACAGAGAACTAGTTGTTCACATATTTGAATCCCACCACTGATCAGAGCCATTACCGTGGGAACTTCTTTGTCTGCTACAGTAGTCCTTAACTTACAACCATCCATTTAGTGACCATTCAAAGTTATGACAGCATTGAAAAATATGACTTAGGACTATTTTTCATACTTATGACCATTACAGTATTCCCATGGTCATGTGATCAAAATTTGGACACTTGGCAACTGGTTCATATTTATGATGGTTGCAGGGTCTTGGGGCTGTGTGATTCCCCCTTTTGTGACCTTCTGACAAGCAAAGTGAATGGGGAAGCCAGATTCACTTCACAACCGTGTTATTTACTTAACAAATGCGGCAAGAAAAGTCGTAAAATGGGGCAAACAATTGTTTTGCTTAGCTACAGAAATTTTGGGCTCAGTGGTGGTCATAAGCTGAGGACTATCTGTAACTTGCTTCTTGTTCCAATTCAACTCATCGTACCTTCAGTCCTTATTACCAATGGGACCTGCTCTTCCATATGTGCACTCCGTCCTTCCTGTATAGATGAGCTGAAAAGGCTTGCCAAAGATTGCCTTTTTCTGCTTGAAGCATGAGGACAAGAGTTTGAAAATTACTCTCTTTATGTGTGTCCTAGCCCAATGAAAGAGGTCCTTCTCTCCCTCAAGACCAGGTGATGAATTTCTCTTTTAATCTTTTAGAAGTCAGTTAAGGCATGACCGTCCTGCAGAGTCTTTGGCATGTTGAGGTGACATTGAGATTGCTGTCTTTCAGGCTAGATTTTTGTTGTGTGATTATTACTGCTTGATTATGACTTATTTTTCTTGATTGTGGATTTTGGATTTAAGAAATTGTGACCTTTCTAGAGTTTTTGATTGGTGTGAAAAATGAAGTTTTAGTAAGCCAACAACTTACTAGGAGATGACCAGGCTGAACCTGAGGGGGGGGGGTCAAGCTTGTCATTGGTCTCTGGCCTCTTTGTGCCCATAAGTTTTTGGAATCAATTGATTGTTCCACTTTTTTTTTCTCCCCCTCCCTCATTACCCTCTGTTGAGTTGGATGAAAACAGAAGTACCAATAGAAGACATTATTTGTAGTCAGGACTGAACTGTGGGTCTTTGATGCTCTTTGACTATTTTCCTGCCAAAGGTTCATTACCCAACTAGGCAACATCATCAGAGCTAGAAGGGAATGGAGTTTGCTCTCAGAAAAAAAAATCAGGTCAGAGAGCACTAAGGACACCACAGAAAACTGAACTGAACTTTCTAGAATCAATCAATCAATCAATTCAACCTATGTCCCAGATTTGCATATGCCATCTTCTATAAAGGCCTGGGCTGAATTGGGTTATTTTCCAAATCACTAGATTAGGCTCCAAATCGATTGTAAAACAATTGTGAGGTCAGGACTTCAGTTAGGAATAAGGCACTTCCATTTGAGCTGTTCCCTTCTCAGTAGTTTTTCTGTTTTGAAGTCAGAGTCTGATGTCCACCCATAGCTTTCTCCTGTTCACAGTTTGTGTTTTTATTCAAGAACAATAATAATAATAAAAAAATAACCACTTGATTTCATCTAAGACTTCCTGAGGACATTCCTTTTTTCTTCTTCTAGGTATGAAGATATCCTTTAGATCTACCTCAGCATGAACCACTTTGGAACCCACTGACCTGGCATTAGCAGGAGTATAATAAGCACCTTATGATTCCCTAATGGACCTTCCACAGTGCAATGGTAATTTCATATTCACTTCCAGGATGCAAAGAGAGCCTTGCAGTGATTGATTCCAATGTCATTCTGTTGTTTGTTTGGGTTTCCCCCCCTCTTCATATGGCTGCTATTGCAGCTGCTTTGTTTCCTCAAAAGCTTTCAGGCTGCCTTTTGTTTTCTGTTTTATTTATTTTTTTCTAAAGTTCAGAACGTACTGTGGAGAAAAAAAAAGAACCAAGGTTAGAATGTCATTTGAAAAACACATTATTTATAATCAAAATGACTCTATGGACAAGGCAAAGGAATGGGAGAGAAACAGAAGAGAGAAAAAGTCTTCCTAGGCCTAAACCATCCCATTAGAAATAGCATGCAAAGATGAAAGCATTCATTTCCATAATATAGTAAATATATGCACTGGATTTTTTATTTTTTTTTAAAGCCTTCCATTCCACATTTTCTTTTAGAAGTAAGGAATTATAATTTATGGTTTGCCTATGCTTTCAAATTGTCGGCTACGTTAACCGATGGACTAGTCATGTTTTTTCCTAATGTAATTGAACATTCCCCATGTACACTGGTTAGCCAATAAATCTAATCCAAGCCAAGATGAGTTACATGTGAGGATTGTTTTTTTTTTTTTTAACCAGCAGAGACCTTGTGGTGAGATTTAGTTCCCTGGTTTTCCTTCCTCGTGCACATTTTTAAAAAAGGAAGAGGCTGTATTTAAATATGATATCCCACAGTTTTCTGGTGGTTCAGGGTTTTACCTGTTTGGTTTTTTTTTTTAAAAAAAATATTTGGTTTCAACACTAAAAATACTTGCGGTGGATGACTGAATATCAGCCTGGTGAATGGTTGTTTTAAAGCAGCTTGAGGAAGTTTTTTTTCTCTTTTAAATAAAAAAAGCTGCAATCCGAGGAGAAGCACTTTAAGGATATTCAACATGCTTTTAAAAAACTCTTTTGACTAGAGTTTTCGCTAATTGGATTGAACAAGGCATGATTTAGACTCTTTGTGTGTATGTGTGTCTGTGTGTTTGTTTGTGTGTTTGTGTGTGTGTGTCCAACCTTGAAGACTTGAAGACCTATGAACTTAGGCCAGCATGACTGTCTGAGGAATTCTGGGAGCTGAAGTCCACAAGTCCTAAAGTTGCCCAGGTTGGATATCCTTGTTTTAGACCTTGGATACAAGGGACTGTAGGGTGAGTAATTGGCTCTTCAAAAGCCTCATTCCCAGTTTTAGGAAAAGACAAGGCAGCCAAAAAACATGTCCTGAAATTTGCAGGAACTCCAATGTGACTTCTGATATATTGTCGCAACCTGCGGCTGGAGGCAATATGTGTGTTTGGGAGGAGAGGAGGCAGGATTTGGGTCACGTTTAAACTACTACTTAGATCATGGCACTAAGCTGCAGAAAAGGATTCAAAGTAAATAGTCTTACCTAAAGTGACAGCTACTGCTACATGTTCTATGTCTAAATGTGAGAAATTTAACCTGCCAAAAGACGAGAGAGAGAGAGAGAGAGAGAGAGAGAGAGAGAGAGAGAGAGAGAGAGAGAGAGAGAGAGAGAGAGAGAGAGAGAGAGAGAGAGAGAGAGAGAGAGAGAGAGAAGCTGGGAAAGCTGACTATTTAAAAGCATTTTGCTCCAGACAGTTTTAACAACTGAGATTTGTGGCTGGTAGACCACTGAAGTGTCTTGCCATTAAATTATGAACTGTACATTAGAAACAGATGTAGCCCTGGAAACTTTGCCCGACAGCACAATCTTTAAGAATTGCCAATGCTATTGTTGCTAAAACAGAAAAGCAAAGCTGGAACAGGAGACGAGTAATCCTAAACATGAAGATATGTCAACAACAGAGTTTTTAGGGTCACAGTGCCACCTGTTCCATAAGCCACCCCTTAGCTGTATATATATATATATATATATATATATATATATATATATATATATACGTAAGGGTCAACAGAATTCAAGAAGGGTTGGACTTAGACAGTGGTGGGATTCAAATATGTGAACAACTGGTTCTCTGTGTGGATGTCATTTCCAGAAGTCCATTCTGGGTCTGGGCAACAAAAAATAGTTATTGGTTCTGCCGAAGTGGTGAGAACTGGCTGAATCCCACCACTGGACTTAGACTATTTGTGGAAATGTAACAATTCCATGCTGATTCCTTTCTTGACATCGCCCCCAGATTCTGCCTCTCCTTTTCCTACAGTGTATGAGAAAATGACTTATTTTGACAAAAATGTTGCATTTCACCTAACTCTTTGAGTTAACTCTTAGTGTCTAGTTTCTTCTTTAAAATCCAAGTGGAAACTGAGAGCTTCCTCACAGTCCAGAAATCCAAAAAGTGATTACACCAATGGCACAAGGATTTTGAGACAGGAACCAGAGCCCTACTCAGAATCTTGTTCAATCTAAGATAACTCCCAAACATAATACAGTTAGCTTATTTTATTATTAACATAGCTTCCTGCATAGCACTGATAAGTCTGATTTAAACTCAGTTACTTATCTGGGGATTTATCCTATCTTGGAGTCAAGCCAGGTGGAATCACCTAGCTAACTTTGTCTGATTTCCTAAAGGAAAGTGGGGTTCACTCTGGTGATACTTAACTCTCTCGTTGTATAAATATTTTCATATTTAAACTAATTTTCATTCAAGTTAATATATATATGCCCAATGCTCCAGTAGAAAATCAGGAAAATTAAAAACCCATCTCCCTTTTCACATTGAAGTTGCAATTATGAAACTAAGTCATAAAAAATCAACAATACCTTATCAGTATGTCCAAAATGTTTTACTATAATTAACACAATTTCTCTTAAATTCAAAGGGAAAAAAATCATTTTACAACCTCAGCTAAACTTTATTAATATTGCCATTAATCTGAGTTCTTTTTCTTCGAAATATTGTTCCCAAGTATTAAAAGTTTCTAAATAATGAACAAATCTCAATTTTACTTATGGAAAATCTATTACCAATTGGCACTATTAGATTTATTATTTTGTATCTACAGAAATTATACCCTTACAGAAGAAACACTAGTTTTGGAAGAAAATTATGAAAATGATTTTTTTTTTCAGATTTAGGTGTGGAAGACAAATTTAAGGATGCTTGTATAGATATGGAAATTCATCAATATGCAGCTATGTCCTGGTACAAGTATAGCCTCTAGCAGAGGCAATGAAGCATTTGTTTATATACATTTCTCATTGCTTCTCAACATGAAGAGCATAATTACTCATTGCTATGAATTTTTGCACTGCAGGTGGTAACATTAAGACATGCTGTGCTGTCATTTCTCTATCAAACCAAGGGGAGCTGTGTACCACAGGAATAAATACAACTCATGTAATTACATGTAGGTAAATATAATTGGCTGATTTTATGACAAAATGTTCAGATTTGTATCACTTAGACCCACCACTATCAACTTTGGTTTGTTTTCCCCCTCTCTTTTGGTTTTGAACATTTGTGGAAATTATACTGTGTGTTGCTAGCTTTCCCCTTCCATATATTTAGGTAGGGGCAATTTGGAGAGGAAAATCAAATTGGATAATGATTGGGATGTTTTTATATTTAGCAATGAGTTATGATGGTCTCAACTTGGGTGATCTCAAAAATTAAGCAGAGTTGGAATTTTTTGGTAGGTGAGGCTTTGGGAAATTCTGCAAGCATAGCTAAAGTGAGAAAGTGAATAAGCATCTTAGAAGAAAACAAAAACCGAAAAACAAACCGCACCTATTTCTCTATAGTTGAGAAAATAAGAAAACTTACATGGATGTGACATGGAGCCATTAATTTCTTTTTTCATGCAAACTTCATGAAATTTTTAAGATAACTTCTCCACTAGTAACTTCTCCACCAGCAGAAGTCCATTAAAAGAGATGGACTGAGACCCTGACATAGTATCCTACTCCTCCTTGTCCCATCACATCTTCAATTTTAAAAAAAGTAGTACTATGCACAGAATGAAGAACAGATCAGCAGTCCCTATGCTTCAGTACGAAGTCAGAAATGTCCTTTTAATTCAAACAGTGTGGCTAAAAGCAGTTTAGGCAAAATAAGGCATTTAGTGTCTCTGCCTATGGAGATTCTCAGTCGTCCAGGTCATGGTTGTCCCAAAGGTGCTTTTTCAAGAGGCAACTAGATTTTGTTTTTCTTTGAAGCCATTTAGCTTCTCATCCAAGAAGCTTCTTCAGTTCTGACTGATTGGTGGGGAATGGATGGATTTATATTCCTTACAGTCAGCTGGTCATTAAGGCCTCTTGGGAATTTATCTATACCCTCTGGGTAACCTAAATCGCCTTTTGAAGACTGCAAAGTCCACATTCTGGACAGAGAGGACCACTGGTTTGAAAGAGGGGTAAAAGAGGCCATCTATGTTAAAATTGAACAGTCCTGTCTCAACAGAGGGGGAGGGATATGACACTACCTGTCTCCACTTTACAACACAGTTCTTTCAACAATTCCAAGAAGGTTCCACACCCATTTGCACTATTCAGATAGCTCTGAGGGCAACAGATGGCCTCAATGACTCTGAGAAAGAATACTAATGACCAGATGACTGCAAGGAATATCAATCCATCCATTCCGCACCCTTCAGTCAGAACTGAAAAAGCTTTTTGGATGAGAAATGAAATGTTTTCAAGGAAAAACAAAGAAAGTCCAGTTGCCTCTTGAAAAAGGACCTTTGGGACAGAATATTTCCTTCTGCTCATTTTGTCTAAGCTGCAAAGAGGTTCCTGCAAGGCCATGGAGCTACCATTTCTCTTAAAGGACCTAAAGCTCAGGGAGTTTGTGAAGAGCTGAGGCAAACATTCCTTTCAACAGGGAAGCTGAATCACAATGTCTCACAAAAAGGGGGAGTGGTGGTTATGTGTGAATTATTTTTGTGATTTTTCTTGAAGGAGTTTCATGTCTCATCCAAGAAGCTTCTTCAGTTCTTGGATCAGAACAGAAAATCTTCAAGAAAAAACAAAGTCCAATTGCCTTTTGAAAAAAGCCCCTTTGGGACATTTAGTGTCTGTGCTTCACCAGCAAGGAATGAGTTTAGTTGCTTTCCCCCATTTAATAAAATGTAGGGTAATTCCATCTCAAATTTCTAGCATCACACACACATGGGAAAACAGTGCTGAATGGTAAGAAATGCCTATTCTAGTAAATGTCCCAGATAAGTCACCACCCAAAATGGCTGTCATTGTAGCTTAGAGGTGGTCTCTGTGGAAGGGGAGGAGAAGTTTGGTTTAGCTTTGTGGAGTGGATGGGTCAGTTTGCAGTCTGGATTAGATCCTTTGTTCAGTGCTTTCTCATCCCTGAATTAAAACAATCCAAACAGTGATAGTAGTGATGGCAATGGTGGTGATGATGATATGATTAGATAATGATGTGACACATAAACTAATAGTTCGATCAAGATGTAGACAATGAGTAATTTGATTGATTAATGATAATTATTATTATCATAATCACCACCCACTTATTTTCATAGTCAACAAAATTTATTATTATATAAAACATCCCTTAAGGTACTGATCATTACCCATAATGCTGGTTTTTGAGTCTGGGAATCTGTTTAACCAGCTTTCCAGATAGATTCTGCCTGACCCAACCAAAGGAACAGGCAGTGCCTGTTGAAGATGACCAATTTTTGTTTGGGGTAACTAAAGGGGTCATGGAAGTAGCATTCGTTGCAGGCGTTCCCCAGATTTGGAACAGCTTGCCCCCCGCCCCAACCCCAGCAAAGGGCAGCACTCGTGAAGGCTTTTAAAGACCTGGCTGTTTTAGAAAATATTTTGGAGACTGAATCCTATGTATTGAATATAGGTTGTTTAATATGATTTATTTGTATATTGTAACCAGTACTTATAGGAATCAATACATTATATATTTAATGTACTGTTTTTGCAGATTTGCATCGGTAATTTGTTATTGTTGATTCAAAATGTGCACCAGTTAAAGTGGTTTAGACTGAAGCGGTATATAAGTCTAATCTAGTCAATCAAATCTATCATTCACATAATAGGTAACAGCAATTTATTAATGACATAGGTCTTTCCTTCCTTCCTTCCTTCCTTCCTTCCTTCCTTTCCTTCCTTCCTTCCTTCCTTCCTTCCTTCCTTCCTTCCTTCCTTCCTTCCTTCCTTCCTTCTCCCCCAATGATTAAAAGCAATATATTTCTGTGTTCACCCCAGAATGAAATACACAGTAACCACTGTCAGTAGATCTTACTCAAATCTGTCAAGCTTTTAAATGAAATTAATTGTTGGGCATTTTACAATGGGAGAGATGAAGCAAAACAGCTTGCATAAACAGGCTGTAATAGTAATAGCCAATTTAAAGGTTCATTAATAAATACCAGTGGTACCACTGTAAAACTTAGCTTCTTATTACCCAGATGTGAAATGACAGAAATGAAATGTTTCTTTGAAGTGATCCCTAAATACCAAAACAAACAGAAGGGGATTTAAATGGCAAAGTTCAGTTTTAAGGTTTTTGAGAATATACAACTTACTGGTGCAGAAGAATTCCTTAATGAAAGGGCCTATATAAGAATAACTTAATATCTAGATTTAATACAGAGTCAAGCAGCTGTGTAAAACCGAGAGGTAAATAAATAATAAATAACATATTATTTATTAATATGGAGAAAGGTTTCCCACAGTTGAATTTTGACTCCTGTTGAAGTGCTGTCCAGGTGCTGTGAGGCTGATTGGAACAGATTGAGACTTGACCCTAGCAGCCTTGAGTTTGAAAGATCTGCTGATACCATAAGGTCCCTCTTTACTCCTTAGTGGAACCAAACAGAACTGGTCCACAATTTGGGGGTCCTCTTGGACTTATAACTCCTGCTTGAGGACTAAGTTGCAGCTACTGCCAAAAGCACCTTTATAGAGCACCATTTTGCATACCAGTTGCTACTTTTCTGAAAAGGGAGGCTTTACTCACTGTCATTCATGCTTTGGTCGCCTCTCAATTGGATGTCTGAAATGTACTGAACATTCAGGGCAATAGCTGGTGTGAGTAGTTAAGGGAGGATGAGACCGTGTCACACACAACCTTGAGAATGGCACTGGTTGTTGGTTGGTTCCAATTCAGGATGCTCAGAGCCACCTTTAAAGCCATTAATGGTTTAGGACAGGGGTGGGCAACCTTGGCTCTTTTATGACTTGTGGACTTCAACTCCCAGAATTCCTGAGCCAGCCACGCTGAGGGGACAGGGAGAGGTTTCCAAGCTGAGCCATGCTGGCTCAGGAATTCTGGGAGTTGAGGTCCACGAGTCATAAAAGAGCCAAGGTTGCCTACCCCTGGTTTAGGATCTAGTAAAATCTGCCAATAATATCTGTCTGCCTGGTAAAATATACTAGGGCAGACTTTGTATGTGTCCCCTCAGTCAGGGACCTATAGAAACCATGAAAACATTCCTTCACAGTTGCATTTCCTTCTCTCTGCATTAACATCCCTCTAGATCAGGGGTCTTCAAACGTGGCACCTTTAAGACTTGTGGATTTCAACTCCCAGAATTCCCACAAGTCATAAAAGGGCCAAGTTTGAAGACCCCTGCTCTAGATCTTTTGAGTGGCTCCCCTCCTTCCTCAGACTGTTTGTGAAGACTTGGCTATTTAGTCAAGCCTTGGAGGCAGGGCTGTTATGACTCTCCCTCTGGATGAGTAATTACTTTTAATTGTGTTTTTGGAATGCTTGACTCCCAGTATATTGGGTTGTTTTATAATGCATGATCTTGGTTTTAATTTTTTATTATTATGTAGAGTGGGGAAACAGCAGGGCTGCTTAGGAGCCATTCAGAATGGTCAGTTCCTTCTTTTTCTTCTTTATGAGATGACAGATGTTGTAGGCACTGCAAGGGTGCCACAAAATATGGCTTTCTCATTGCGAATGATCTCCGCTTTGCAAATACTCAATTATCCACTGCCAAGGTACTCCATCTCAATTATTACTTTGCTTAGATGGATGTTTTCTGCCATAATTACTTGGATCAAGAGCAAGGCTGGCTGGAGGGTGGGGAGAGTCAAAAAATTCAAGATGGTGGCTCCATCTTAATGTTTTCCACCCAGTTTCCCCACAGCTGCCCCTGAGCAAGAGATCACTTTCTGAGTATATTTACTTTAAATCAGGGATCTCCAGACTTGGCAACTTTAAGACTTGTGGACTTCAACTCCCAGAATTCCGCAACCCATTTTAAAGTTGCCAAGTTTGGAGACCCCTGCTTTAAACCCAGTAAACATTTTAAATGATCCTTTAGGGTAAAAATGGGTGGGCTGGGTGGGTGACTCTTTTTGCAACCATATTTTTTCCCCTCCAATTTGTTTATTCACAATGGGCTGGAAAGAATGTGGCAGTAGTGGCTCCATTTAAATTTTTTTTTTTTTTTTTTTTGTAAAGCAGTTCTAAGTTTGGGAATTTAAATAAACCAATGTGCTAAGTTTATCAAAGCTTGTAATTGCTTTTTTTTAAAAAGGCAGAAAATTATATTGGTGTGTTTGGTACTGAATTCTGGCAGGGTAGTCCGGTAAGCAAGAACAGGGAGACTCCAAAATTTTGAAAAAGGGGATTAAATAAATGTAAGCATTTCATTCTTCTCAATTTGGAATAATTTTCCTTCCTTTCTTCTTTTTCCCTACCCATTTTTTTTTAAAAAAAATCTCCGTTCATGGGATCTCTTCCCCTATTTTCTTGTTAATCGACTAGAGTTCATTTTCCATTTCTGTCTCTATCCCCATCCCTTATTATTTTTTCTCATCTTCCCAAGTGCTTAATTATTTAAACATTTTCTTAACAGCAGTAACCACCAGTCTACTAATTCTCTGCTCCACTTAATCCTTTCAGAGGCCGGGCCGTCTGTCAACAATGCTGAGGGTTCCGAATAAGAGCCACAAAAAAAAAAAAAAAAAAAAAAAAAAACAGATTGTGAAAGCTGCAAAACGTTATTTTTTTCTTTTAACCATCAGGACTCTCCAGATGTTTTAAAAGTTGGACCTGGGTGGAGTCAAGTGGAGGGATCAAGGGTCCAATTTTGCACTTCTCCCTGCCCCAAATCCATAGAAGTTTGTGTCATAAATAATAAAAACTGGATAACAAGGAAGGCGGGGGGGCGCGCGAAATGCCTTGGGGAAAGAACTCTGAAGCGATTAAGGCGTCTGGCGGAGGCCTTGTTTTAATCAATCAAGTGCGAAAGTGCTAATGAGAAACCTGTGCCAGCTCTAAAAAACACACAGAAGCAAGACAGGCTACAAGAGATTTACATGAGCAGCTTCTTAAAGCTGGCCAGCTCTTTGGATGAGCTTAATAGTGTTTTGTTCTTCGGAGGGGCTTTGGTTTGGTTTTGCTTCTTTGAGGTGAAAAAAAAAAAAAGGGCACATGAAAGAAATGTGCAGCTGATTTTAGCTCCAGCTAAAACAGTTAAGGGACAGAAAGGAATATAGGAGATGTTATAATTCAGTAGTCCTCAACGTATGACCACAATTGACCACAACGTACGACAAAATTTCCGTTGCTAAGTGAGGCAGTTAAGTGAGTTTTGCCCCATTTTACCACCTTTTTTTGTCACTGTTGTTAAGTGAATCATGCAGTCGTTAAGCAAATCTGGCTTCTCCCATCGACTTTGATTGCTGGAAGCTGGGAAGGGTACAAATGGCAATCATATGATCCCAGGACAGCACGACAGTCATAAATACATGCTGGTTGTCAAGCGCCCTAATTTGATCATGTGACTATGAGGATGCTGCAATGGTCATAAGTGTGAAAACATGTGATCTTAACAGAATAACTGAGCTGGAGGGGACCTTGAAGGTCTTCCAGTTCAACCCCTGCTCAAACAGGAGACCTTATACAATGTCAGTCAAATGGCGTCCAATCTTTTCTTAAAAACCTCCAGTGATGGAGCACCCACAACTTCTGAAAGCAAGCCATTCCACTCATTAATTTTACTAACTGCCAAGAAACTTCTCCTTATTTCTAGATTGGTTCATAAGTCATGGTTTTTTTAGAGTCGTGGTAACTTTGAACAATCAGTGAATGAATGGTTGTCAGTCAAGGACTATCTATAATAGGTAGCTCCCCCTTTCTTCCATGGTGGGAGTGGAGAACAGCTTCAGATGGAGTATCTTAACTAACCTCATAGACTAAATTACACTATTGGTGTTAAAACCTGTAATAATTACCTATTTCAAAAGGTTGTCCAATGTCCGTGATATTCTTAATGGAATAGTGCTTCTGCAATGGGTGACACAGGTTCTGTCTTAGATTCAGTTCTCTGCAGATCTGGAACAAGTTTTATTTAACCCTTTGAGCTGAGCATAGGAATGAGTTGGGTGAATGAATGTTCTTATTCATCTGTTGAGCAAACTTCCATGACACTGAGCGGAGTACACGAGTACAAGAACTGCCACAGAACTCAGCCAGGTGGTGAAACTATAAAAGAGTTGGGAGTGAAGGACTCCTCCCTTAAATTCAAGCAGTTGGAGGATGGAGCGTGACATTGGAGACATGGAAAGAAGATCCAGAAAGCAACGTGGGGAACCTAGCAATACCACATGTTTTAATTATTTGCTTAGATCCCTGCTGTGGTAATTCTGTGTTAAGCCTGCCTCACATCTGTTCACAGTATGTTTCTTTTTTTTCCCCCTTCTATTTGTGAAACCAGACTAGATAGATCTGATTTTTCAATCAGTAGCAATGGGTTAACTTTTTTCCCATCTTGACTGCTGTAATGGAAATGTGGATTGGAGTCTATGGGGTTTTTTTTCCCCAGAAGGAGGCAATGGCATTTGGAGTAAGCCAGGATGATGCAGAAGTAATAACCTGTGGGCAATGAGGTCACAACGCAAACGTCCCTTACATACTTGCATCCTGAAGTCTGAAGCAAGTACGAAGACATTACACATATCCAATGACATCACAGCACATGCAATTAAAAATTGCCCCTTTGACCTATATCATCTTGTGGGCACCATTAATGTGGGATGTAAAAAAAAAATGGCAGCCATAACTATGTGATCAAAGTCTCACCCCTTTTTAACGTGTGTTCTGATGCATGTAAAAACTCCAATCGCTTGGTTGGTGGCTGCCATCTTGACATTTTGGATACTCTGCTGCAGACATCCATGCACAAATGAGTCCCAATGGTGGGGCAAGACATGTCTTCATCATGAATGCCACAATTGTGCATTTATTATTGCAACTGAAGTATCTATATGACAATGCATTTTATCTACACATGAGGAAATGCTCTTTGCAAAAGCAGATGCTACTTGTGAAAAGGTGTATTTCCGTATCAAATTGAAAGAATGGAATCAACATATTCTCTTGAATTACATATCCAGTACATGGAATTTGACAATTGGACAATATAAATGCATTTTCTATGGCCTTACAGGTAGCATTTGACTTGCAACCCAGGCACTTGACGGCCATTGAAAGTTACAACGGACTTCAAAAAAGCTGCTTACAACCCATCTTCAAGGTTACAACTGCTGCCCCTTCTGGTCACGTGATCACATTTTAGATGTTTGGCAGTTGGCTCACATTTACAATCAGTTGTAGCGTCCCACAGTCATATGACCATAATTTATACCTTTTTTTTAATGTTTTCCACAATGACTCATTGTAAAAATTGTGGTAAAATCGAGTCTGGTCACATGGTGTCCTGCTTAATGACCACAATGATTCATGATTCATTCACTAAAGCACCAGAGGGCAGGATGAGAAACAATGATTGGAAACTGATCAAAGAGAGAAGCAACCTGGAATTAAGGAGAAACTTCCTGACAGTGAGGACAATTAACCAGTGGAACAGCTTGCCTTCAGAAATCGTGGGCGCTCTATCACTGGAAATTTTTAAGAAGAGACTAGACATTCACCTGTCTGAGATGGTATAGATTCTCCTGCTTGAGCAGGGGGCTGGACTAGAAGACCTCCAAGGTCCCTTCCAGCTCTATTCTATTCATGAGCAAAATTCCAGGCTCAGTTCTGGTCATTCGTCAAGGATTATCTGTACTATTGCTAAAAGACTGCTAATGCAACATTGGAAAGATAAATTTATTTACTCAATGAATTGAGGAGTTGATAACACTTGCCACTTATGAGCAAATTGCCTATACACAGACTTTACATGGATAAGTATAATGACACATGGGACATATTTATACAAAATACAGTAGGTTAAAAAAGTATAATTATATAAATATATTAGAATAAATGCATATATACACAAGCATGCACACATACTTGCACAATGTTTATATTAGGCAATTATATGTAAAATTGTAACTGTTATTGTAACTATAAAATATATTCTATATTTTATTTTTTGTTGCATTTTTCATTTATTTTTAAGCATTTACAGTATGTTTTTATAATGTATATCTTCATATTCTTATTATTTTAAAAGCAATAAAATAAATAAATTAAAAAAAAAACCATTGCTTTAGCTTTGTAACAACCATGATTGGGTATTACAATATATTCTGCTACTGACAAGGGCTGAGTATATTATTTAGACTACCATCTTGTAAATGTGTCCATCCTAATGTTCAGTCAAAAGAGCCCTGATCAGTTAAGCCACAGCCTCACCCAGAAATATTAGTTGATAAAAAAAGTGAATTTTTGCTAGAAGACCAAAATGTGGTTTCACTCTATAGGCAAACATTGCTATTTTCTTTTGGTGGGGTAGCTAACGTAGCAACTACTTAAATTAGATTAAGATCTTCCCCACCACCCAGTTAGAGAATGCTTTGTGGAGCCAAGGCTGTTTTCCATCGTTGAGATCTGGATCTCATTGTGATGCCCTAGAAGGAAAGATTTCCCTAGAGATAAAAGAAATAGTTTGCTTTCAAGTCTCTCCATCCATTATGTTTTTTTCTCCATTTTTATTACTTTAATTTATTACCTAGAGAGTATGTGGCTGCTTACGATCAGGAGAAAAAAAATGAGAGTTGGGTTATAATTTTCTCCAAGAACAATTTCCAGGTGCTTTCCTTATGCAGAATATAAAATCACCCTTTTTTTATGAGCTTGTTACTTATGAGAAAAATTAGAACTATTTCAAATACAGGGTTCCACTACGCGTTGGGTTAATAGGGAACTTCTACGTCTGTGTAAAATTCAACTTTATTTATAATTTCTAATTATCAAAATACTCATGTTTCTCTTTAGGAATACTGTATACCAAATGCAAATTTATAATGATTTCAGAATTATTTTCCATATATATCTGAATATGGAATGGGACAACTTGCTGCAGCCGACTCGCCAATGGACAACTCGCCACGGGACAGTTTAACAATTCAGTTTAATTACTTAAAATAAAATAAAAAAATATTTTAATTTTTGTCACTCACATTTCATTCTGTCCCTTCTTTTGTATCCTTTTTTAAAAAATGATTCTATTCCACTATTTCTTTGATATTAGTGTAACTCTTGTCCGCAGTGAGTTGTCTTGCTGTGAGTTGGCCATGGCAAGTTGGCCATGGTGAGTTGGCTGTGCTGAGTTGGCCATGGCGAATTGTTATAGACCCATCTGAATGTGCTTCATACAAATATGCTGATGTCTTTAGCCAACTGCAGTTAGCAACAATGGGAAAAAATGATTATATTACTAATGCAATGCAAGCCCTGTTTTTATATGGATGCTTTCCAATGTCAGCCACAAGCACATAAATCATGGGTTTGCATTTGATGTCATAATGAACGTTGCATCGCTTGTCTTCCTTGCCTCTGTAGACCCCTATTTTAAGGTCCTAGGCCTCATACCAACATGATCACTGATCATAGCAATGCGGGGATTTTGGATGTCCTGATTGTAATTCCCTCATTGGTGGCAATAAAACTCCATTGTGAAACCAAAGAACATTTTCAGCTATCAAGCTGCTAAAGTGCTTTGATAGACAGCCTATAGACTATCTGACACTTGGGGATAAATGAATGGGGGAAAAAGTAAAACAGTACAATATATATATATATATTTTAATATATATATATATATATTAAAAAGTTTCTGTTAGTGTTACCCCCTTAAAGTAAGCAAGGTCAGAAGTAGGACCCAGCAGCTTGTCAAGGTTGATGAACAAATCTAAGATGGAAGATTTAGATCAGAGATGGGGAATCATGGCCCTTTATGACTTGTGGACTTCAACACCCAGAATTCCTGAGCCAGAATGGCTGACTCAGGAATTCTGGGAGTTCAAGTCCACAAGTCATAAAGGGGCCATGGTTCCCCTTCCCTGATTTAGATGAAGTTAGAATGTGCCCCCCCAGTTGCCTTGCAAAAGGTGGCTGGAACAAGAAGTGATCATCATCTAATCAGTGTGGAGGCAGTTCAGAAATTATAGGGCTTGACACAGATACTTCAAAGGGAAATGAAGAACAAGTTTGCATGTGTATAAATCTACTCTTGCTTTCCACTATCTTTCTGCCCCACAGTAGTCCTTGTAATGAATAAAATATTCTAACCTTCTCTGTCAGAGGACTGATATGGCTGACAATGGTGTTGAACATAGGGGACAGAAAGGCCCCCTCCACATAAGGAAAGAATGGTGGACCTCTAGAGGTTCTCTAGGGGACCTTGGAGGTCTTCTAGTCCAACTCTCTGCTCATGCATGAGACCCTATACCATTTCAGAGAAGTGGTTGTTCAATCTCTTCTTAAACATCTCCACAACTTCTGAAGGCAAACCATTCCATTGATTAATTGTTCTGACTGTCAGGAAATTTTTCCTTGGTTTTAGGTTGATTCTCTCTTTGATTAGTTTCTATCCATTGCTTCTTGTCCTGCCTTCAAGTGCTTTGGAGAATAGGTTGACCCCCTCTTCCTCAAATATTGGAACACTTCTACCATGTCACTCCTTCGGCCTTCTTTTCATTAGACTAGATATACCTAATTCTTGCAACCATTCTTCATATGTTTTAGCCTCCAGTCCCCTAATCATCTTCATTTCTCTGCACTCTTTCTAGAGTCTCAACATCTTTTTTATATTGTGGCTACCAAAATTGGATGTAATATTCCTAGCGTGGTCTTACCAATGCATTATAAAGTGGTAGTAACACTTCATGTGATCTTGATCCTATCTTTCTGTTAATGCAGCCCAGGATTGCATTGTTTTTTTGGTTTTTTTTTATTTTTATGGCTGCAGCAGCACACTGCTGGCTCATATTTAAATGGTTGTCTACTAGGACTCCTAGATCCCTCTCATAATTATTACTATTGAGCCAGGTACTACCTATTCTGTACCTGTGCATTTGATTTGTCTTACCTAAGTGTAAAACCTTACTTTTCTCCCCATTGAATTTTTTGAATGGATGCAGGCAATTTCAAATGGAAGGCTACTGGGTTGATTTGATTTATAACAAGGAAATGGCCAACACATTTCAGATATAGGAGAACCATTTAATTGTCTGATGGCAACATTGTAAATCTATTGAAAGAAGAGCCTCTAAATTTTCTGATGTCAAAAGTTTAGCCATTTGTTTGTGAATTGACCCACCTTCCTTCAAGTACAACAGTTTCTAGCTAACTCTGAGGAAGGAAGCTTAGTGAGGCAAACCACTGCTGTGTGCATTAGTCTGCCATGTGGTAAATATATAATCTGACAACTTGCCTTCATTGTTTCATTTTCAGGGAAGGCTCAACTTGGTTGGAGTCTGAAGAGGCAAGGGGGGGGGAAGAATGACAAAAGATAGCTGAACTTATTTCCTCTATGCTTCAGCTCTTTGAATCTGCTATCAATTAACCCACAGTGTTAAAATAACTCTGCCAAATTCTGTTTTACCAATGCATCAGAAAGCTCTTCCCCAAATTGATTGATCTGGGCAAAATCATTCCAATGCACATCTTTAGAATACACCTGGAAGTCAATGATGTGTTCATGAACTTGGCATATTCCTACTCTCATCATTCAGATCTTACGATTCATAATTGTTCTTCTGCCAGGTTGTCAAATACAGTTCTAAATCTTTGCATGACATTCCGATAGCCGTGCTCATGCCAGCTTTCTAAGCTACTTTAAGAAAATGTGATGCAGATTGAGACAGTTTGGCAACAGTTTGCAAGATATTGGATTGTGGGTCATCATACATTCCCATTGGATAATTCCCCTCCTGCTGTGTCCTCCCATCATCCTGTTCTAGGAAAGCAATGGCCAATCACTTTCCTTTGTGTAGGTGGGTCTTCCTACAGATAGATATATTTCTATCTCTATCGACAAGTCTCTTTCTTCTTCTCCCCTCCCCTATTGTTTGTTTGTTTGTTCCCTACCCTTTTTATTTTTTATAAATAACCCAAGGGGGTGAAAACACACCATAGTTCTCCCTCCTCTTATTTTCCCCAGAACAACAATCCCACAAGGTGGGTTGGACTAAGAGAGAGTGACTGGCTCAAATCACCCAAATGGCTTTCATGCCTAAGGCAGACTGTTGAAACATAATTCTACATACTGTATGAGAACCCATTATTAGGAACAAATACTGACAAATCTGAGAAACAGATCCTCCAGTACCCTTTTCTTTTGTGACAACTAATTGTGAAAAGCCCAATTATAATCTAAAATTGGAGGAAGTTTCCTTTTCTTGATGGAGGGCTTTACCCTACTTAATAATAATGAAAATAAATGTGCTTTCTTTCATGCTATTTCATGCTTTTAATGTTGCCTTCATCTCATCCTCAGTCCATGAATGAGGCAGTTTTAAATAATCCTTACCAGTACTGAGTAGCAAGTAGCAAGTAGCTATTCTCTTATCCAAGGCAGCCTCAAAAGATGTAAAATCTTCAAAAGATAGTTATCCACAACCTTAATGGGAAGTTAGGGTCCTGCATGGCTTGGAACAGAAAAAGTAGGAGCTTGTTAGAGATCAGCAGAGGAAAAAGGAAAAACCATGCTAATATTATCTTCTGTTGATTCAAGGACAGATGGGTTCAACTCCCAGTGGGGAAAGTCCCTTACATCTCACTCATAAAGTCACTATGAATCCTAAACTGAAATTGGGCAAGAAAATCATCTTGCTTCCCACGTCCCAAAGGGTAAGGAAGCAGGAGAAGCTAAATTATCCTTAAACTTGTATTTAAAACTTTTTTCTCTTCATTCACATGAAGAAATTCATCCAGTGTTTTCATGCCTGTCGCTCCAAAGATTCCTAACAGCTAAAAAGCAGTTAACAAGCAATTTTAGAAAATGATTACAAAAGGTGCTGAAGTTAGTTTGAGTGAAGATTGTCTTGCAGTCTCCTCTTGAGGACCAACAGTCTAGAGCACTTGTGGGCAATCTCAAGTCCTCTCCTTGCCCTAAGAGGAATTGTGAAGAGCCAGTCTACTTGATGGCTGTTCATTCTGTTGTGGTCATTGGCTCTGCTTTTAGCAGAGCTGTCTTCAGTTTACTATTTCTTCCCCAGAAGTCCCCCACTAACTAATAAGTATCCTGAAACTGCTGGCATTGGCAATTAATTTACAATGTCCTCAGTACTGCAAAATGGTCTTTGAGATTTTGATGAATAAACCTTTAAAGAAAATTACAAAAGCTGCAATGCTAAACATAGTTTATTACCAGTCTGATATAATTAATGCAAGAAAAGGAAGAATGTGAATGACCCTGAGAAATGATAGTACAACCTCTCTATGAAAATGTATTAAAAATAGATTATTCTCCCAACAGAATGAATGGGAAGAGGTTTAAGGAAAGAAGATGTGAAAGCTACTTGAAACAAGAATAAAAAAAATTACACTAAGAGAGTACCACCAAAATATGTGGAGTTATGCTAATAATAAGAGATGCTGTGGATGAAAAAAATGCATATTAGAGAAAGACTGCTCTTAGAATAAATGCATATTAGAAGATGACAGAAAGATATTGCATAATATATCTATAGAGAAAAGTTAATAGAGTTAATTGAAGTGTTTAAAGAAAAAAAGGGGAATGTATGAAGCTGTATATGGACTTATACACATACTTCTTATCCATAGAAGTGTAGTGTGTAAGGATAGAAGAGTATAAATAGATATAATGATTCAGCTATATTTATCTATGCTTCTTTTGCTTTTCTTCCCTTAATTTACACCTTCTTTGTGCATTTTCCATAACATTACTTATTCTGAAAGTTTAATGAGCAGATATTTGTAACTTCCAAGAAAAGGAAAATATTAATTCTGCTTTATAACACTTGCTATATTAATTACAGGAGAAAAGCTATCTATGGAGGTTTTTTTCTTTTTAGATCTATAATTAGATGGCGACCTAGTAATATCATTTCACTCTTTTTCCTTTAGTACATCTTGCTTCCTTCCCAACCTGCCCACCAAAAAACAAAACAAAACAACAAAAAAAAAAAACCCACTATCATGGCTTTCTCCTTAGCAAAGTGGGTGGATTACATATCTCCATTTATCTTGCTCTTCCTTCATTTGTTCACTTACCAAGATGAACACATTAGTTAGCTTTATTATGTTTGATAAATTGTTACGTATCAACAGTGTTTTTTTTTCCTTTTTCCTTTTCTTCCCTTTAATTTGATGTGACACTGCTTGGGATAAAGGATCTCATTAATGTTATTGTCAAATGGGAAACCAATGCAGCAGAGCAGAGCAAAATGATTAGACAAATTTCTTTTTCTTTTTTTTTTAAACAGAATTGCAATTTTGTGATGACAAGGGCCCCTGAGGCAAATAAAACAACCACATTATCTTAAATGGGGTTGCAGGGTCTGTGCAAATGACCTCACTGCTGTATTTGCAGCTGTCCTGCTTCCCTTAATGACCACTTATCTGTTCCTCCCTGCTGGAGAGAAGGAGCATCACTCTCTCTCCAAAGATGACAAGTTAAATGAATCAGTTTCCATTTTCTTTCCTAATCTGGCTGCTGTGAACATAACTCTGGACCACCCTGATGGATAGCGGAATTAGATAAATTCTGATATTGGCTTGACTTATGCTTCTTCCAGATGCCATGTTTCTTACCTCCAGCACAAGCTACTTAGCAACAAGTCGCCCAGCATCCCCAGGTAAGCAAGCAAAATAATTCCCAATGCATACAAAACAGGTAACTGTCCCTTATTTATTGATTTGTGGCCGTAGTTATAGAAATCCCAACACAAAGCTCACAGTCTGATGCACAGCATGCAATTAAACCATTTGAAATTCAGTCCCCATAAAAAGAGAGGAGAAAGCATGCTTATAAGTAAGACTGGGAAGAAACACTTCTTTCTTACTCCTGTTCAAAGAGTGCAGGAGTATTGTTCTGTTGGGAGGGTTTCTCCTCAATCTGGCTGGGGCAAAAACCCTCCCTTTATAAGCTTTTGCTGACTGACTGCCAATTTTTGATGGGAGATGCTGAAGCAGACAGAGCAATGACGTGAAGAAAGTAGTGACATATGTTCATCCAGCAACTTCTGCTTTGTGGGTAGGATGTCTTTGCATTAAATCTGTTGTAGGGTTTACATGATTGTTGTTTAAGTTTGACATCTCAAAATAGTAGTACATGACTGCTAGAATTCTATGATATGGTCATATGAGGTCTACAGGGCAATGGAAAAAAAAATCTGGTGATCCCAGACACAGGCTGCCAGCTGCAAAGTCCTTTAAACACAAAGATGCTGTAAAATATTTTAATCTTTTTTTAAACAAAAAATAAAAGGAGGATGCACAAAACCTGGTGTAGCATTATTCCCTAAAAGTCATTGAAATGTAGCAATATTGGTTGTTACATACTTCAGAAAATGCCACCTTCTATGGCATCATGTCATTGCAAGGTTTTCAGAAAATGCAAGTGGTGAAAACTTGTGGAGATAGGTTGGTGTGAGATTCTTGAGTTTGGTGAAAAGAAGAGAGAGCAAGAAAAATAATGTAAGGTATCTCATGATGGTTGAGAATTTTTTTGGGTGGGGGAGATATCCCTCCTCCTGATTTTAAAAGGGGGTCCTACTAACCCTTTACTGCCCCATGAAAATTGAATTAAACAATTTGAAATTCAGTCCCCATAAAAAAGAGAAATCTAGAATAGAATAGAATAGAATAGAATAGAATAGAATAGAATAGAATAGAATAGAATAGAATAGAATAGAATAGAATAGAATAGAATAGAATAGAATAGAATAGAATAGAATAGAATATTGGCCTAGTGTGATTGAACACACAAGGAGTTTGTCTTTCCTTATATTCTATATAATATAAATATGATGTTATATTTATATAGTTATATAAAAAAGTTTATAGTTACAGATTTATTATAGAATATTATGGAATGAAATAGTTGAACAGACTTTGGAAATTTAACAAGGCATAAATTTGTTCTTGTGGTTGTAGTTATTATTATTGCTATTTCCTAATTTGATTCTTTAAGCACAGCAATGTTGTGTTTTGTGCTTTGACCCACACCAGATTTTTGCAGTTTCTTAGAATGTGCAGTGTAATTAATGCGCACCTTAATTTGTATGGAAAAATGTATGGAAAATCTGTATCTCTCTGTGTGTGTAGCTATCCCTTATATTAAAATACACAAAGGTATTTCTACAAGGGAAAACAATGCTTTTATTTTAAGCCTATTATATACTTTTAAATCTGTTAGCAAGTATTTCTCCATAACAGCATCTACCATTTAATCAATGGCTTAGTTGAATGCCCTTAGGTGAAAACCAGTTACAGGATTGTTTCAAGTTTCAGCTAGAGAACTGAGCCCATACCCCACCACAGTCCCTGACAAGGTCTTACATTTCTTTCAGCCTAACCATGAGAAAATAAAGTTGTATCACTGAACAATTGAAACAGAATGAATAGAAATAAGGTGAACCATGACCTTTTTGTTGAAGAAGAGTTAGGGTTAGGGTAACTTCTGGAGGCAATCCGTTCCATTGATTAATTGTTCTAACTGTCAAGAAATTTCTCCTTAGTTCTAAGTTGGATCTCTCTTTGATATGTTTCCATCCATTACTTCTTGTCCTACCCTCAGGTGCTTTGGAGAATAGGTTGTCCCTATCTTCTTTGTGACAGCCTCTCAAATGGTGGAAGACTGCTACCATGTCACCCTTGTCCTTCTCTTCATTAGACTAGTGATAGCCTGTTTCTGCAACCGTTCATCATATATTTTAGCCTCCAGACGCCTAATCATCTTTGTTGCTCTTCTCTGCACTCTTTCTAGATTCTGCATAAACTCTTAGTTTCTAGAGTTAATATGTCCTCTATGCTAATGTTTATAGCTTCTTTCTCTAATGTTCAGTTCTTCAGGAAGCATGCTGCTTATGCCACTACTTTTGCTATTTTTAAGAAAGGTGACTTACTAGTATACTGTAAGTGTACAACAGACATATCAGTGCAACAACTACTCACTATTTTCTTATCATTAGCAAAAAACATAACCAAGTCTGTGCATCAAAGTTATCTCATTAAAAATAATAGGAAAAATATCTTTGATCTGGTTACAAGAGTTCTGCTATTTTAGGCCACCTTAGGCCATATGTATCGCTCTTAAGCAATTAGTCCATATTTTCCAGCATAGTTAATGTACACCCACCTAATGCAGCTGAAATAAAATAAGTATTCCCTAATACCAGGGGTAACCATAGGGTACAGTAAAATAAAAATAAAAGTAGTGGCTATGATGCTATGACTGAAGTTCCACCACTTTTTTTATGTGCATCTGAAGGGATGCTAAAAGTCAAAAGAGCCCTAGTTGCAGTCCAAGTAAAGCCCTATTACTGTATGTGTGTGTACAAAACATGTACAAAAAGGGTATGTGTTCAATTGCATGGTCATCTCATACAACATCCCTCCTCTCCCCTCCCCCCCCCGCCCCCATGCTGCTGGAAAGAGATATTCTGTAAAACATCCTGGTAGAGCTTCAATCAGACCACATTTACCTGAAATGTTCTGCTTCTTTATTCTTTTTGGATTGGGAAAAAGCAAAAACAAAATACCACAATGTTACCATTGTCCTATCCCTTAGGCTAGAAGGAGAAAGTGACAGAACATTTGTCAATTTCACCTGGTTAAAAAAGACACATATTTCATTGTCTCACTGTTCCATCAATGAACTTGGGGAAAAAAAGAAAATAGCTCCACCATTTAACTTTTTCATAAGTAAACTTACTTAAAAATATAGTCTGGCTTCCATTGGTGCCCTTTAAAAAAATGGCAGAGAATATATCAGGGTCATCTAACACCTTCCCTCAATGCAAGGGGAAAAGAAACATTTTCAAATCAATAGGATTTGAACAATAGTGCACACCTGGGTTCCATTGTGCACTATTGTTTTATAGGGGAGACCCAGAGAATGTCATGTTGGATTTTGTGGAAGGACAGAAATAGCCAGCACCTTGAATGATACCCAGAAACCTACTGGAAGTATTTGAACCTTTAAGCTCAAGTGAGGGAGCAGAGAGGGGAGGGGAACCTGAGGCATCTCCATTCCATGGGATACCTCTCTGATGTGAACAAAATATCAAATCAAGCATGTGACCATCATACATTGGCTCTGTGACCAACAGAGATGGGCCCATAGTTTTCAGGGTTTCTATAAACTCTTGAACTGTTCCAGACAAACCAGTCTAGATATTGAATTCCCATAACAACTTATGCCTAGATAAAGTGACATCTTTAGAGTGGGGGAGAGAGATCAAAATAGGCAAAATGGCAGTCAAAGCAGTGAAATTTAGACCCCACCCCTCTTTTACATGCATGAAACATTGGATAAAAGTGGTAGAGTTTTGATCATAATGCTGCACCTGCCATTTCCCATGTTTTGGCTACTGCCTGGTGACACTACAGCCTAGAAGTCCCCAACACCAAGTCCAATATCAGATCTGTCAGTTGAAACAGAGTTTCCATCAGTGGAAGTTGGTGATCTGATGAATCATAGCTGCATGCATTCCTGACCTATATTCCCCAACCTAGCTGGACTCAAGTCAACTGCCATCAAGTTGGCTTTTTCATCCATCTGCCCTGGATCCTTTGATATGGACAACTATGGGCCCAAGATTGAGCTGGGTTCTCAACTATCTAAAGTCTTGTTGGAAGCAAATTAGCTTATGTTATTTTATTTATTTTATTTGATTTATATAGCCCACCCATATCATTTTTATGTAATTCTAGGCAGCTTCAGGCAGGTTACAGGATAAAACTGTCTTGGTTGGCTTGATGGATGATTTTTTACTGGGGACCAATAAGTTCACAGGTTCCTCAACCTCACTTTGCAATGTGATATAAATGTACTTAAAGATGCACACAGGTCTTCAAAGTATTTGGAAGCCATTGTCAACTAGACCCTCCTATTTGTGCAATATACCTAAAAGATTTTTGATCTACTCAAAGTCTGAAGGTAAGGAATGCAAATTGCCAGAGTTTGCTTCCAAAATCAACAGGTGGATTAAGATTTGTGGCTGAGGCTGACCAACAGCATTAAATGAGGAATTTTCACATACAATACTGAGCAAGTTCTGATCCACAGCAGATTTCTGATTTTTCACTTTTTACGAGCAAATCACAATGACATAAGAGTTCTTCTGCCTGGCTTTTGCAAAAGAGGTTTGCTGCCCAGGAAGCATGAATAGTTGTGGTTGTATTACAGGGCAACTGCAGGAGTACAAAGGAATATTTTTTCACATATACAGTAGTTATAGCTATCATAGCAGAAGTGCTGTTCCAGTGTGTTGTGGGAAGAACTTGCAAATAGTGTGTGTGTCTGTAAAATCATATGACACTATTCACTATGTTCCCCCCATCAAAAGCCACCATGGCAATTATATAGTTCAGTATACAATTGCTCAGACTGTAGAACAAAAACTCATGGCATACCACATTTAATACAAAACAAGTGGGGGAATATCATTTCAGAATGTAATTGAATCCTCTTTTGTACTGCAGAGGTCATATTTAGACAGTGGTTTGACCTAATTTAAATGAGAATGTTTGTTTTCATCTGTATAAAAGTTAGATTGGGGATCACTCATCAGCTTTGCCAATTAAGCATTCTATAGATGTGCCAGGTTATCACTTTACACCCATTAACAGTTTCTGAGTCCATATTAGTCTCTTACTAATCCTCATCTTTTAAAGTTTGAGAATATAGAATGTAGTGTGGCTTGAACAATGTGGAAAACAAATCTTGCTTAAACCAGCTAAATTTTCAGCTCCATGTTCTGTTAGAACAGGGGTGGGCAACTATGGCAACTTTACAACCTGTGAACTTTAACGTCCAGAATTGCTGGGTCAGGAATTCTGTGGAGAATCCACAGATCATAAAATTTGCAATAATAGTTGCCTATCTCTGTGCTAGAAGCTCACTGAAATAATATATCTTAATATTGTTTCTTATTGAGGATGAGTTGGAAATTATGATGCTACATGTTGGACTACTAACCTATTGTTCATAAGTGCTGGTTGTTATGTTTGAAGCCAAAAATTATTTAGTGTTATCCTCTATCCATTGTTCCAAACTGATATTTACTTCACTGGCAGTTCAGTTGTTCCTTTGAACTACATTATACAAGCATTCGGTTACTCCTATGATAAACTGCTACATATTCATGTATTATTTTACACTACAACCTCATGTATCAATGGACATTAAGTCATTCTTCTGCCTTATAAATGAAATGTAATCATTTTAATGGCCAACAGGCTGGTCTTGCCTTACTTACATATCAAGATGAATTGTTGGGTAACTAGTGGAGCAGAGGCAGCATTGCAGCTTCTGAGGCCTCAAGGCATTCAAGGTGTTTGGCAGCACATTTTTTTTCAGAGTGGAAATGGATCCTTCCTCTCAGTGGCCATGAATTTAATGATTTTTTTAAAAATGCAGGTGAACCACACAAGGTTGCTGGGTAGTCCACATGTGCAAATCTGTTCTACAGGGTGCAAAGGGTTCCTGCTCTGCCTCAAAGTATTGCCTTTATCCAGGGTGGCTCCTCAATCTGATTCAAGGTGGATCCTCAACTTGGAATATAATCCTTCTACTCTGACACCCTTGAAGTATTTGAAGTATTAGAACAAGCTAATACTTGAAGTATTAGAACAAGCTAATTCAATTGAGTCAGGCGCTTTGCTCTTAGCTGCCATCGAAAAGAAGATCTGAGTTAATCTGGGCCACTGCTTTGAAGAGGTGATTAAAACAGCATCAAATCCAAGGGTCCCCTCAAAGGTCTAAAGAAGTTGCTTATCAAACTTGACAACTTTGAGATTTACAGACTCCAGTTCCCAGAATTTCCCAACCAGCATGCTCCCTGGGATTCTGGGAATTGAAGTCTACACATCTTAAAGTTCCCAAGCCTGAAAAACACAGGTCTAAAGAGAGCTTTTCCTCCCCAACCCATCCCCACCCCAGCTTACTTATATGTTTTGCCTGGACAGGTGCTTTCACTTCCAGATCAAAACCACTTCCTGTTTCATTTTTTAAAGAATGCCCATGGATCCCATTTAGGCCATAGGGCACTTTTCAAAATAACAGTAATTGCAGAGGCTAGCATGTTGCAGCAGACCTACTTGGTTATTTCTGTAATTATAACATGAATTTGTTAAAGGCAGGACACAGCTCCCAGCAAGTTCCAAAAAAAATTAGTGGTCCCAACCTCAAACTATTCAAGGCTTTGGAAATTAAGGCCAAATGCCAGGAAGGAACCCTGGAAAACCATGGGTCACCTGTGCTGACCTTTCTGTTTAGGGAAATGATATGAGAATAGGTATTCATATTCTTCAAATCTGGCACCTCCAATAAGGATTTGGGTCGACCTATCCCCAAACCTCATTAGAATTCTAGAAGAATTCCAGGAGAATGCCATTAATAACAGAAAAAAATGCAATCAAGTCAACTAGACAACATTTCATTAATTCCTTCAAACTGAGGTAAAGTTCTAATTCGTTGAAGGCTTTGTTTATCAAGCAAAGGCAGCGAGACGTTCATAGTTTACAACAAGGTCTGCTTCCAGAATGGTGTGATGCCCCACTGATTTTACACAGTAGAATTAGGAGCTGGATGAAGCAAAAACACATATCATGTTCTTAAATGGATGGAGACTCAGGTCCAAATATGGAACTCAGTGTTGTGCCTCATTTCCATATCTAATTAATATGCAAATGCTCTTCAGTTTGTGCCCTCATTTGCACTGTGTAAACAACTTCAAATAGCTGCTTTCTCCTTTTGCTAAAACAATGCCCCTTGAAACTCAAAGAAAAATTAATAGCAGGTAAGAGATTAAGTTTAATGAAGCATAGATAAAGGGGCCATTTAGTATAAATTGTGAGGGCTTCTCTAATCTTATTCAGTTCCTCAAAGATATATCAATTTGTTTTGTCACTAAAAATTGGATTCTCTCCCACGCCTTCAAAGCCATTGTTCAGATCCTTATAAATTAACAGGGAGAATATCTTTCATTGTTCTTCACCAGATGAATAGAAGCAGGATGAAAGAACATGTGAAATCATCAAGATTGTAGAGCTAGTTTTTTTAAATGAGAAATTGCTTAACAGCACATTTGAATGCTTGCCCAATTAAGAGGGTTTCAATGAATGTAATTCATGTTTACTTATATGTGAGTAAATTGAATTCAGTGGCTCTTACTCCCGGATAAATAAATTAATTGTAATTGCATGGAATTTTTGTTTTGTTTTGAATTTGGTTTGGATAATAATTTTATGAAGTAGGCCATTTCTCTGGATGAGTTTTCAGAAATTTTGCAAACATTGGCCTGATATTTTGAATTACTCATAGGCTATTGATTTTGTTAATATTCTTGGCTACATGCAGTTGAGATTGATTTAGATTTGTTCTGAATTAGATGTGATCTAAAGATAACTTTTAATTCTGGAATTTAACTTGGGATACAAATGGAACAACAAAAGTTTATACACACCTAGGATTACCAGACATCCGACAAAAAGAGAACATGTCCTCTTTTTGGTCTTCATGTCTTCCATCTGGAAGACATAAACTTAAAATTGAATACTGTTCAGCTTTTTAAGTAGCTTGCTTTTTTTCCTTGTTTTCACAATTGTAGTCATTCAAATGTTCATGTATTGTGACTTTGTAAATTGCTTCTTTCATCAGTGGATTTCCCTCCATCTCTCAACCTAGGATTCCACGATTCACGTTATTTCCTGATTCCAGCAATCAGTTTCAATCCAGCATCTTCAACTCTATGGTCACTCTAGTATGTAGATCATGTGACTCATCATATTTTTACAGTGAAATTTGAAGAACACATTGTCGCTATATTATCACTAGCATATGTTCTTGAAAATAAGGATTTACTGGAAAAATACAGCGACTGGGGAAAAAAACACCAGTCTTTCGGAAGTTTGAAAGGTAATTTCACATACATGTAGGCCCAAGTACATTTCTTTTGCAGTTTGTTTATTTATCATTTTTGTTGCGGATTCTAAGAAAGCTAAACAGTGTGGTTTCCTTCCTCCCCTCCACCAATCTGACCTCCTTTCCAATTGTCCATGTTCTCCTTTGCCTATTCAGATATCTGGTACCCTTACACTCACCAAACATATACTCTAGATCAGGGGTCCTCAACCTTGGGTCCTCAAGCTTTGCTGGCTGAGGAATTCTGGGAGTTGAAGTCCACAAGTCTTAAAGTTGCCAAAGTTGAGGACCCCTGCTCTAGATGCTAAGCAAAATCCCAAATCTCCCTTTTTCATGCATGCCAAAGCCATAATGGGCTTAATTTTTAATTTGCTTTACATTTTATTAATAAATGGGTCAATTAGTTCAACATTCCTAGGCCCAGATCTCTAGACTCACTGCTTGTTAGCTGTTAATATACTTAAAGCACCATGCAACTGCCCAACTTTGATCCACACAACCCCCTTTCCGATGCTTTGCCTTTCGAGAAAATTGGAAAGTACGGTCCTCAAATAGATAATCTCAGAACTTTTCAGTACAGAGTCTTCAAACGTAGAGTGAGGGAGAACAAAGCAAGAGTGAGCCTTGCACATTCACAGGCAAGAGAACAAAGCTTTCTTTAGTTCCCCCATCTTTATACAGTGAAGTTTGTTTATTTAGACAAGTTGCAGCATATTTTGCTCCACAGGACATAATTACACTTGCATGTTTAAAATTACATAGTTCCTTCCTTCCTTCCTTCCTTCCTTCCTTCCTTCCTTCCTTCCTTCCTTCCTTCCTTCCTTCCTTCCTTCCTTCCTTCCTTCCTTCCTCCCTCCCTCCCTCCCTCCCTCCCTCCCTTCCTCCTGAAGCTTATTTTAGAAAATGTTTTATGTATTGTTTGGTTCAAGGAATACAACTTTGTAAAATCCTTTGTGTTAACTGGGCCATTAAATTAAAATTATAAACACGATAATTTGTCATATGCTGCTTATAATTGCACAAGTTTTTTTTTTAACATCCCCGTTGTATACGAACCAAATGAATAGCCCAACCCACTTGTTGGAGAAAGCTTAAGCCTTTTAGTCCTTCTTGTCTTTCTTCTTTTATGGCTTCCCTTCTTTTATTTCCTTTTCAGTCTCTCTCTTCTCTTTTTCCCTCTCCCCCACCCCCTCTCCTTCTTTTTGTTTCTGGAACATTCTGTTTCTTTTACGAGCTAACAAGTTTGATGTGGCCCTGTGTCTCCTTCCCTTCCAGGCTTGCAGCTGTTTTGGCAACAGAAGAAAAAAAAATCTCCATAACAAATCAAATAAAAGCCCATTCTATAAAGAGGAATTGAAAACAGCAGGCCTCAAAGTGGTCTGCACATGAGATGCCTTGTTCTGGCTTTCAACGCAACTCAAATCAAAAATGCATTATCATAATCTGAAACAGCTCACTGCTAACACAAGACAGATGGTGGGTAATAACCCATGCATCATTAATAAATAAATTCCAGCATTAAAGGCTTTACCAAATATGACAACATTATCTGGGCAAAATGACTGGCCCATTCCCACCCCGACATCATTCTGCTATGTTGTGGGTCTCTTCTATCCTCCCACATCTTTCTTTTCTTCTTCTTAAGTCTCTGTGCTTTGAAGGAAGCTAATAAGGCTCTTTTTTCCCCCTTTAACCAGATGAAAACCATCTCAGTATATAAGACAGTTTTGAAGCTCCAGAAGGGAAAAATAAGATTGCTGCCAAACTGTAATAGATCCCATGCACTTCCTTTGGATCAGCAAATGGCAAAACGTTACACTGCCCTTCATTGCTTCTCTCTGGTACAGTACTTTGCTGTTGTCATTTTCAGCTCCGTATTTTAAATAACAGTTTTGGCATCATGGTGGCCACAAAGCTGAAAGAGAAAAATGGAATTTCTCAGCTTTTCTTCAGGAGATTCTGCCATCTATTGTATCATTGCCTATGTATCTTGTCCACAATGTTAACTTCATATCGTTGCTCTAATCCCAAGAATCATAGGACAAGTTGCACAGTTACCATAGGGAATTCAACCTTGTATTTTTTTTAAAGAAAAAAAAAACTTCCACGACCCATCACAAACTCTTTTAAGAGTCAGAAGTATTACAAAATATAGGTTAAAGTTCATCAAGTTCATAATAAGAAAAAAAAGAGAAGACACTCCCAAGAAATCCCTGAGAAATGAATTGAAGCTGGTTCTTCTGGAGTTTCAAAACACAGTGAACCTGCAGGAGCCAATCATTGTCCATTCAGTGGCTTAATAAGAGGGTGAAAAGAATGGCATTCAATCAGTGCTTTGTTCTCCAGCTACATTTTTATTTCATGTTGGGTGCATTTGTTCTGGGGATTTGCAAAAAAACCCTCAGAAGTGGTTACCATAAGAAAGAGCTGCATAGCTGCCCAAACTCAATACCCATTATTCTGGTGAAATGATAGCATCTTGGCCTGATTGTTTTGGCAGTTTAACTTCTATGAAGAAGGGAGGAGATGATTATGAGCCCAGGAATCAGAGAACAAGAGTTTCTACCTATGGGAAACTTTCAAATGGAAAGTTCATTTTGGTATGATTTCAGATACATTATACCAGACCTGAAAATAAATCATATCATTTGCTCAGATCAGACAACATCATGAGTCCACACAAGGCAGATCCACACTTCCCACTTGCCCCAATGCCAGCATGTCCTACCAATCATTTTTCAGGAGCAGGGATGCACAACATCCCCCCCTACCCATCCAAACCCAAAGAGCAAAGAAGCTTTGCCTGTGTATTTCAGGAAACAACACCTCTCCTTCATTCATTGGATAGTGATAAGCATGGACATTCTCTCCTGAGTTTCTAGGTTGTCTGAACCATCCTGAAGGGATGGATTAACTTTAACTTGTCTGGTTAACCCTTCGCTTCTTCCCTCCCCCTGCCTTTTGTAATTATAGAAATGGCTCAAAATGTTGTAAAATGTAAAGCAAAAGGTTGATGTTGTATTATTTTTGTAATCTACTATACCAAAGAAAGTCATTACTTTGTACTTGTTTCATTGCATTTTTCTCTTTTTCTAATTTCTACATTTTTATGTTATAATGAAACTTAATTAAAAAAAAACACTATATAAAAAGATACAGTCCTTGGCTATTAAAATGGTTTGTTCCTGTTATAATATTTTAGTGCAGCCAGAAGTTACCTGCAACAACAACAAAAAATGTCTTCTTTGCATTCCTTCTTTTCTTTCTCATTCATCCTCTCTTCTTACAATGAGGTATCTGGCTGACCTTGGCTGAGGAAGAAAAGCCACGCAGGATCAGACTGACTACTACCCAAGGTAGAATGGAAATAACATGGCCATCTGCCAAGAAAACAACATAGACATCTCTGTGAAAGAACCAGGAGTAGACTTTGACTGACAGAAAACTCTACATCTCAAAGGCAGGTATTATTTCATTTGTGTGTTAGGGAATGCATTTTTGTTTTCTGTACTCAAAGTAGCCTTATATTGTTTTGCTAATCCTGAAGTGGATTTTCTATTCACAGTAGATACTGGCATGTAGAAAATTTAGAAACACAGCCATGAAATATGGAATTTTTCCAAGCATATTCTGTCATTTGAAGAGGCTATTGTGACCGTTTCTTTCACAAAACAATCTTTGGCTATTTGTAAAGGCCCAATATTCCAGATTTATGCATTCTCTTAATATGTGGCCCTTCCTTTTTCATGAGTTTATAAACTTCCGGGTGCTCTTGACAGAAAATGATTGAGTTATAGTTGGATACAAAATGAACTTTTGCTAACCAAAGTCAATTTTTACAGATACAATGGAGACAGATCTCGTCACTGGATGGTTTACTTTTCTCCCTCATCCCTTTCTTGCAGTGAAAAATTAATATTGGGAGGAGGAAAAATGTAAGTTGAGTCTTTTATTATCCAATGTGAGCAGTAGGAAAAATCCAGTCAGTCCAACTTCTTGGATCTGGACCAAATTTCCTTTCTATGCTATTTTATACAGAGATTATTCTTCCTGCTAGAAAAGGCCTGGCTGTTCCAAGCACCACCAGCTGTGTTCCCTGCATGCCTCAAGTCTAAAAAAGCTTGTCAAAGGAGGCAGAAAAAGAGTGGGCTGGAGCTGACACTGAACCTTTTCAAGTCATTCTCATTCTGTGAAGATTTAAAGGACATTGAAGACGTTATGTAATGGATTTGCAAAGCATGAGCCGAGTCACTGCACTCTGATCAATGTGTGCAACAAGGATCAGTGATCTTGGCATCCATCATCTGTTTGTTTCTACCAGAGAGGGAAGACTTGGACTATGAAGGCCAGAATTATTGTTAAAAGGGAAGTCGCTGCTTGGTTAACCCTGTAGAACCACATGGACAGAAAGGCTTTCTCAAGAAAATGCTTAGAGATACATGCTACTTTGCTCCATTTCAAAGAAGTGGAGGATGTCTGAATATCAACAAATAGTTCTTACTTGAGGCTCCTGGGGTTCCTGCATCCTCAAAACTCTTGCTTTTTTCCAGGGCATGATGCACCTTGAAAGAGGGGAGAGGCTTTACTCATGCACTCATCACTACCATCTTGATGTTTTTTTTATACATGCCCCAGCTCTGGTCTTGATGTGCCTGATTGCTCTTTGGTGAAACAAGACAAAGGCATAGAATAAGACAGAACCAGAGGAACAAATGACATGTATTCTTTAGACCAACAAACTTAATCTCCCTGGAATAATCAGAGAGATTAGAATTAATTAATTAGTTAATTAGTATAATCAGAGAAATTGGGATGGAAACTAATCAAGGAGAGAATTAAGGAGAAACTTCCTAACAGTGGGAACAATTAACCAGTGGAACAGCTTGCCTTCAGAAGTTGTAGGTACTTCATCACTGGAGACTGGACAGTTACTTGTCTGAAATGATACAGGATCTCCTGCTTGAGCGGGGTGGGTGGTGGTGGTGGTGGACTAGAACAGGGCTTTTCAACCTGTGGCACGCGTACCACTTGTGGTACATTAATGAGTGGCAGGTGGTACGCAGCCGTGCCTAGCCAAGTGTAGTGGGGAAGGGAAAGAGCCAGCACAGGCAAAGACTTACAGTGAGAGAGTCCTCTGGAGCTGCAGATTTTACTTATGAATGGAGCCATTTGGGGAGGCTGCCTTAGCCGGCAGCCAGTACTTACATTTTTTTTTCTTCTTCTTTAAGTGCCAGCTGGGCTCCTTACTTTCCTTTCTAGCCAGTAGCTAATTCTTAAAGGGGAAGTGCCTTTTTAAGCTAGTTCACTCAGCAGCTTGTCTTTTCTGTCTCTGGAGGCCTTTCCTTGTTTGATCAATATATGGAAGAGGGGAAATATGGGGGGGTTCAAATTCTTCCTTCAGAAGGAGATGGGAATGAGAAAAAGGGAGGCAGGGAAGGGAGGGAGGGAAGGAAGTCCCGCCTTAGCAGTTGGCCACCAGCAGCTCTGCCGTTGACTTTGCTTGTCAAAAGGTTGCAGAAGGGGATCACATGACCCTGGGACACTGTGACCATCATAAATATGAATCAGTTGCCAAGCATCCAAATATAAATCACATGACCCTGTTGCTGCAATGGTCATAAGTGTGAAAAATGGTCATAAGTCATTTCAGTGCAATTGCAACTTTGAACAGGTTTTTTTTTTGTCACCAAGTTTTTGACACCTTGCTAGGTGGTACTCAAATATTGCCATATCCTCAAAGTGGTACAATCGGTAAAAAGATTGAAAAGCCCTGGACTAGAAGACCTCCAAAGTCCCTTCCAGCTCTATTCTGATTGATTGAGAGCTCTTCTGCTACAGATGGTCTTTGACTTACAACCACAATTGGGATCAGACTTTCCACTTGTAAGCAAGGCAGTTGTTAAATGAGTCATACTTGATTTTATGACCTTTTTTGCTACAGTTGTTAAGCGAATCACTGTAGCTGTTAAATAAATTGTTAAACAAAATTAGTTTCCCCCAGTGATTTTGCTGGCTGGGAAGGTTGTAAATGGTGACCACATAACTCTGGGATGGCATCAAAGAACTCAATTCTGTAGTGTAGTGGTTCTTGGGATTGTACGCTGCCCAATTATAGCTTCTGCTTAAGCGTCCTCAGAGTCAGAGTTCACGAAAGGTGGGTGTGTGTTTGCATAAAGTGTGCTTAGCTGTAGAATGCTCTGGGGTGCATTCATATAATTTCTCCAAGATGATTACTGAGCTGTTGACCAGTTGACCTATTGAAAACTATGTGACAGCAAAGAAATAGAGTTTTTCCTTTCTTGGCTGCTATCCACTGTTTGTCAGATTTATGCAGCTAAGATACAGCTACTGGATAAGTGCTGTTGAGCAGCTGGAGTCTGACTTTACTGAGTCTTGTGTCACATGACAGAATACATGCAGTTCTTACTGCTGCATAGAAGGATGGGAAGGGAAAGTGTAGCTATGTGTTTAACCTACAAACACACACACACACATACACACCGAGTATTCTCAATAAGGGAAGGCCGCTTGTTGGAAGTGGTTAACAGGATAAGAAGACCTCACCCCCCCCCATGCCACCCATCCCTTTGATCTTAGTTCTTATATAAGTCTTTCTAATTTTAACTCTTTTTATATTTATCTCTTTATTGTCTGTAACCTGCCCAGAGTCACCTCAGCAGTGAGATGTGTGGTCTCTAAATTTAATAATTAAATAAACAATAAACTGTTTAAAAGAACAGTCTGTAAGGTATTGCTCTTTTCATTTCTTGCCAGTTGTTTTTACCTGTCTCATCCAATCCAACGGGAGGGGCAAGATTGTTAGCTAACAAGGCCCCAGAGGACAGCCTTTTCTGTCATGGCACCCACCAACGTCCTCTCTCCAGAGATCAGATGGACTGGGTCCCTGCTGGCCTTCCATAAGGCCTTAAAGACCTAGCTTTGTGCCCAAACCTGGTGTCCCACCTGTGGGATGGAACCCATTGCTTGGTTATTCAGAGTGATTGTAACATTGTATTATCCCCCCCCCCCCGGCTGCTATGATTTTTATATTGTTTGTATTTGTTTGCATTATTTTTAATATTGCTAGCTGCCCAGAGTTATGTATGAGAGTTGAACGGCCATATATACCTCTAAATAAATAAGTAGAGGAGGCAAGGATTTCAAGAGCATTAGTCAGTGAGGAGGGAATTCCTGATAGAACAAACTGTGGAATCACAAGAGTCCCTTCTTTCAATGAAATGCATTAAGGTAGATAGGCCAATCAATTCCAGTGCTTTAAGATTTCCTTTAAAATTTATTCTCTCTGTGTACAATAGTTTCACTTAGTGCTATTTTCCATTCTGTGGGCTGTAATGGATGTATTTTTACTTAATGCCTAGGTTTGCATATCACAAAATACCATAATGTGTTTTTATGTAGTGTGGAGTAAGATGCCAGAAGTTGTGGTTTGTAAATCACGGTTTATGGCTTTGTGTGTTTGATGAACCCAGCAATTATGATTTATTCAATCAATAATGGTAAAGGAAATCATAGCTTAGTGTGATATCCAAACCCAAAGTCTAGGAGAAACTGCCAACGTTGATACCACTTTATAATTATGCTATTTACCCACTACTTCCTTGTGTATATTTATAACCAATAGGGGTATTTTACTTGATGGCTTGAATAATCTGTACTTTGCAAATTCCAGTCTGTAGTCGTCAAAATCTAGACTTGCCAAACTGAAGTTCGGACTTCCTAAACACTTCCATTCAATCCTTGGCTCGACAGAGTAGGAAAATATGCTTTTAAAAGTTTAGCTTGAGAGAAAAAGCATAAAAACAAGTATTTTGCGAGAAAATAAATTAAGAAAATGTGTAACACAGTTTTATGTGAATTTCTTTTTTTAAAAAAAAAAAACCTGGATTCATGTGGAACTGGAATGGAATGGGCTTTCTGAGTCAACGTAAACATAATCAACTAGAAAGTGATTGATTTTCACTTTCCTTCTTTATCTCTCTCTCTTCCCCCCCCCAAAGCTTCCAGATCTCTCCATATGCAAAACCAAAGGCTGCTGGGGGTCTGGCAGCTTTCCAACTGGATGGAATTTGTTGATCCTGGTTTGGCGAGACTTTACACATGTGCAAATGATTGGGCAAATGGAAGACTTTATTTTCTTTGATGAACAGCATCTGCCTGGCGTGGCATCTAAAGCTGCTTTTTATGGGGGGGGGGAGAGGTGTATTACATTGCATGTGATGTTGGTGGTTTGCAAGAATAAACCAATGTTGTATTATAAATATTGGCTTCCACTTTGTTTATCTGGATTTGGTCCATCAATAATAGCAACCTCTGGGGATATATCCTGGCCACCGGACCTTGGGATAAAATTCCTAACCTCTCCCCAAAACAAGTTAGTCTCTCACAGCGGCAGCAGTGCTGATGTTCCAGCTGCGGCATGAGACAACAACAGAATTCAATTTTTTCCATTTCCCCTGGTGAGTGCATTGATTTTGAGTGCCAAATGAGGAAAAATATGCACTGCATTTTGGAATAGAAGCCCTTATTTTTTTGGAGACACTCATGATTTTTAAATCCAGAATGTTACAGAATGTTTGAAGGACCACAGAGAGAAAATGAGAGTTTTGTGAAAACAGTTGGTGAGTTCAGATGTCAAAATTTTACCTCTTTATTTTTTGAACTTTTCTCCCCATCCAAAATGACTGAAGTGCGTCCAAATATGAATTGAGGGGTGGGTTTGCACAACACTTTTGGTTCAACCCTAAATCTGGATTTTCTTTCATTCTGAGTTCTAAGATATATATTTTCTAATGTAATTGGGTTGGTGTATTGAAGCAACAAATTCATCCTAAATAAATATCTCAATGTGTGCGCAATAAACAAGAAAAGAGGAAAATCAGAATGAAATCTATGTGAACCTTCTTGGTCCTCAACCTTTCTTCTGCAAAGCTGAACTTGTGATTCAGTTTTAAGTGGCTGAAGACTTCAGAGAGCTGGAGGGCTTTGTGAATCTTCAGGCTTTTAAACCAAGAATCTTATGTAGAGGCTTTGACGACAGAGTCCAAAAACATTCATAGGTCATGAAGTGGAATGCAGCACATTCATACAGGCACACAATACTGTCTAGAAAAAGTCAGCCCTAGACAGGAACACTGGATTTTATTTTGTTTGCCTTGCTTGTCATTAAAAGCAATATTTTTGAGAATGTCTTCTTGAGCTCTTCCAAGAAACATCTAATTCCCCTCTGAAAGATTTTTAACCTGATAAAATAGAATTTGGAAGTGTGACTCTCTTTTTGTTGTGGTCATTGTTTAAAAAAGTGTAAAATAGAACAAAAATAATCTCTTTGGGAAGTGATGATGCCGACAATGATTTTGGAAGAAAATTATTAGGTGACAAGTTTAAAATTCTGAAGCCTTTAAAAATATTATTCAATTATCTTCTTTCCTTCCTCTCTCCTCTCCTCACTCCAATAATAATAATAATAATAATAATAATAATAATAATAATAATAATAATAATAATAATAATAATAATAATAATAATAATAATAATAATAATAATAATAATAATAACAACAACAACAACAACAACAACAACAACAACAACAACAACAACAACAACAACAACAGTATTGGAAGGGACCTTTGAGGTCTTCTAGCCCAACCCCCTGCTCAGGCAGGAAACCCTATACCACTTTCCCTGTTCCCTTTCTTCTCTGATAGCATTTTAAATATATCTACCATAAACAGGTTCTTACTAACAAAGGAGCTTGGTGAGATAGATTCCATAATTACAGTTGAAAAGCTGTATCACTGTAAATTACAGAAAAAAAGCTGTATCACTGTAAAATGTAAAGTTCTCAGAGGAAGCCCATTAGTTGATTGTCTAGCCAAGCAATGACAGCCGACTTAAAGATTTTATTTTTAGAAGACCTGATAGAACTAAGCTTGATTCAGAGCATATGTTTCAGATGGGAAAAGAGGCTGCTGAAAAAGGAGTTTTGCTATGGAAATCTGTTCTTTAACTTACATGTAACCCTTGTCCCTAAGACGGGTGAATACCAATTCATAGCCTCACTCATAACTGAACATATCTCTACTTGGGAGTTATGGGACAATTGTACTTTGTACTTTGCCTATTGTTTTGTGAAGCATGCTTGTTTGTTTTCTTGGAAGTATACTCAGAATGTGTGGCAAATGGTACCAAGCTTTGCTGTACATTATGGTATCAATTAATTAAAAAGGAATTAATTATTCCTGTAATAGCTACAATATATGTTTTGACTTAAGGAAATAGAAAAAAATAGAGATATTTAAGATGCCAGTAACCAATCACATCCATAGTGATTTAAATTAGAGTAAGTAACTTTCAAAGCAGAATATTTACTTTAAAAGAGAAGGACTATAAATTTAATACACTGCTACAAAATTAGAAAACAAAAATTTGCTCAGCACCCAGTTTCTTCACTTCTAGGCTTGCTAAGGCAGTGATAAATTAATTCTGCTGATTCTACACTAAAATGTGTGCATGTGATACACTTATGCACGGGTACGGGTATTATATATACAGTATATATATATATATATATATATGTTTTCGTAGATTTTCTGTGGCAGCACAGGACTCAGGATATCACTACAATAGAGCTCAGAATGTTACCACACAGCCCATTACCCAGGTACAAAAGAACAATGGGCATACAGCCAGCACCTCAGCCACACAGGATGTTACCAAACAACTGACTAATTTGCTTACATCAATTCCATCTTCCAATCAAGATGTAACAACACAGCCAACCAACCCGCTTACAGCGACAAAGCCAACACGCCACACACCCCTCCAATATTTATAGAAGGACGGCAGCTCCGATCACGCTTTGCTCGCACAAGCACGAAGCTGAAGACACCAGCCTGAAGATGGCGAGTGGGACCTCGCCGAAACGTCGCCAAGATACTCTCAATCTTACACGGGAAAAGACCCGAATATGCCAAGACCTGCATATATATATATATGTGTTTTCTGGGTTTTCACGGGTGTTTGTATATAGGTCTTTGGTAATTCGGGTTTTCTCCCACGTAAAATTGGAAGTGTCTTGGCGACGTTTCGACGAAGTCACATTTGTCATCTTCAGGCTGGCGTCTTCGGCTTCATGCTTCTGGGAGCAATGTGTGCTCGCAGCTGTTTCTTCCTTTTAACTGCCAATCAGAACACACCTCCACCCAATCAGAACACAGCCAAGCTCCCACCCAATCAGTTCATACTCCCACTGGCAGTTAAAAGGAAGAAACAGCTGCGATCACACATTGCTCCCAGAAGCACGAAGCCGAAGACACCAGCCTGAAGATGACGAATGTGACTTCGTCGAAACGTCGCCAAGACACTTCCAATTTTACGCGGGAGAAAACCCGAATTACCAAAGACATATATATATATATATATATATATATATATATATATATATATATATATATAATCCAAAACCAGAGAGGATCAAAAGATAAAATAATGTATAATGATAGAATAATTGCAGATTAAACTTAATTACTTACATGATAAGCCATTCGAATCACAGTAGAAAATTAACTTATTGCCTACCTTCATTGTTTTTCTTACCAACCACTTTAACATAGAAAAATACACTTTGAACACATATGCCTTCTTCTCCTTCATCCCCTTAGAAATGGAAAAATTAAAAGAGATGGGAGAAAAACTGTGGGTGACTGCAGTGGGAAGTGAAAGAGAAAAACACTGGTTGCAGAAAAGTGGGGAAAGAGGGAACAGGACAAATAAGGATGAAAAAGAAAAGTCCAGACATCAAACAAAGGACTCTTCCCATGTACTGGCTGATATTTTATCACCGCCCTTTCTGTCCTAAGGAGCTGTAGCTTCCATCGTAGCTCCCACAATTTGAGGCTTATGCTACATTTTAAAAGGATTGTTCATTCTCACAATGGCAGAAAATGATGCTGCCAATTTTTAGCAACCATAATCAGTTGAGAGCTTTCAAGCAGCTGCAAAATAGGAATCAGAGGGCCCCATGTGGCCCTGGGGGCTGCAGATTACCAACCCCAATATCAATGATAGGCTTGCGGATTAGGTGGCATTGCAGAAATTAAACTCTGCTAACATGCAGGGAAGACTTTAAACCAAACCCAACTCAAATCCCTAAAGATGATACGTGAGACGCTAGCCTAATATGCCAAGGTTTTGTTAGTATTGTGCAGACAACTAATTAACATACCCAGTGAAAATCTCACCCCTCGGTATAGTCTTGGTTTTTCTGTTGTGCTAAAGACAAAAAGCACAGTTGGCTCCCAAATGAAATATAAAATAAGGAGAGTACTCGAATTAATTATTGAAGAGTTCCACAACAATAAAAAGCTGAAGGCGGAAGAGTCCTACTGTTCCATCTAAACAATATAGTTGACTGATGCAGGACCCGGAGAATTAGAATGTTGAAGAAATCAATCAGACCAGTGAAGGGGATAAAAACCAGTGTGAGACTAGGAAAATCTAATTAGATTTTTAAAATCACAGCAAACTTCAAAAATACGCTGTGTGAGCATGGGCTTCTGGCTGTTACGGAATATCCAGGAGTTAACAGAAATGTCAGACAACCTCATTTGGAATTTGGCAGGAAGATAACCTTTGGCTATTGCCAGCCAGTGATATCTCCTAGGAAGTGAGCACTTGGGGTCCAACTTGTTCAGTCTAAGTGGCACAGGCATGGCATAGGATGTCTCCTCTAATGGGCCTTGGGCAGAATACTGGTCAGGAAGCCTAGTAAGAAATCTTTCTACATAAATTGCAACCTGGAAAAACAAAGGGCAAAACAGCTGTGGTGCTGCAGTGGTTAGAATGCAGCATTGCAGGCTAATTCTGCCGACTGCCAGCAGTTCGATTCTCACCAGCTTAAGGTTGACTCGGCCTTCCATCCTTCCAAGGTCAGTAAAATGAGGACCCAGATTGTTGGGAAAAATATGCTGACTCTGTAAACCACTTAGAGAGGGCCGTAAAGCACTATGAAGTGGTATATAAGTCTAAGTGCTATTGCTATTGCTTGTGAAAATTACCACTGGCATCATAGGTAGACATTGACGGAATATTGAAGCCCATGTCCCCTTCTCCTCTGAAATACAAGCTGGCTCATGAGGCTAAGTAATTTTTTACATCAGTGGTTCTCAACCTGTGGTCTGCGAACCCCTGGGAGGCTATGATGTCATCACATGGTGTCCACAAAGGTGTGAAGAAATGTTATGATTTAAGTCTTAGTTAAGTCTTGGGGGTCCCATGGCCATGGTCCATAGCCACAAAAGGTATTTAAAGGGGGTCTGTGATGAAAAAAAGGTTGAGAACCACTGCTTTACATAGTCTGAGATTCACAGGTCCTTATGGTGGAATGCTTCTGTTTCCTATAGTAAGCAGTACTTCCCTCACAAACAAAACAGATTAAAAACATTCTTATAAAATATTTTGTTTAGCTACCTGGTTTTAGTTGAACATACAACTATTTGCCCAAAAAGAAATCATTACTACATTACAAATGAAACAAACAAATAGGACAAGATATTCCAAAAGATGGTTTGGCAAAGTCTTGTACCATGGTGCTACTCTTAGCCATTTTGAAATTTACACATCAATAATTGTGTTTTTTTCTCCTTGCAGCTGCATCACATGAAGGTCACCTGGTGCTCACTTATTTTCTTTGTGTTTTCTCCTCATTTCTAGAGCTAATTTTTCTTGCTATTTGTCCTTGTACTCTGGACAAGATTGAATTTCACTTGGCATTAAACAATCCCTACTCTACTTGTTAGCATACCTTATCAGATACTCACCTTTTCATCACCAATTGTTTTATTGATGTTGACACATGATTCCTACGATTATGCTTGTTGACAGATACAAATTTCACATTACAAGTGTTTATTCAACAGATTTAATAACAATGGGGTTTGGATCAAAAATGGGAGAATGGGAGCTGGTTTTCTTTGAGAAGGAGAGTCACCTGATACATGTGTCCTGAACAGGAATAACAATAAACACTATCTGATAATCTACAGGCTAAGCTTAATTTGTTCGTGGACAAACTCAAATGTTTTTAGCACTAACACCATATATTTAAATGCTTTCTTATCCATCCCTTTTAGTCTGCATGACTACAATCACGAGAATCTACTGTTCTCAGAATACAATATTCACCATAAGTTCCAAAACCAAATCTATAAAATCAATAGTTTCTTCTCCCGATCAAGAAATTCCCATGCTTTTTCTTTCTTTCTTTATCACTCTGAGCATATCAAACCATAGCATGACATCCTCTAGGTCATTTTTAATAAAATATATAGCTTCTGGGGTTTTCTTGGTTTTGAATGGCATTGCCACGCTAGCTTTTTCCAATGTGGGCTTGAAAAATGTAAGATATATCAACTCAGATGTTTTGAATGGTTTTAAATGTTAATTATATTATTACGTAACTATGTGCCACACAGGTGACAACAATTGGACCAAATCTGAAAGGAGGAATGTGGCAACACCAAATCACTGAGGTATAGTGTTTTGTCTCCTTTGAATACTGAATCAGTTCCTATAAGCAGGACAATAGAGTGTCTACAAACTCAGGTGTAAGACCAATAAAACATTTATACCTAATCTTACTGCATATGCTCAGAAATCAAATGATATCGAACATAATACACCAAGTGGATTAAAACAGTGGAAATTCAAATATAGCTCCAAACAAACAACCAATCGCATTTACCAACTGACCCACACTGGCACACAAGGCATTTATAAGCTAAGGAGAATAGGACAAGAAAGTCCTGCTGCTAATATTACCTAGTTCGGTAATGAAACGTTCAGAAATTATATTGAAACAAGCTTGGAGAACAAACCACAGCCTAAAACAGTGGAACTTACCCAGAGGTTATACGCTGGACAGGCAATCAATGACATTGGTAGCAGCCTGCTCGTTCAATAAAATAAGTCCATCTATAGCATTTTATCACATAAAATGTTTTCTCTGATTTTTATAGCCTCTCTAATCATGGATATCAATCCTAGGACATATAGAAGCCAATCCTCTGAGGCTACCCAGTTCCATGTGTAGATTTATGTGTATGGATTGCTGGACAAGAAGATGATTCTGAGAGCAGCTGCTGGGGTTGTTCAGAGGAAAATAGGTCCAGACATTTGTTCATGAGAAATCCCATTCTTTGTTTTTCTCTTCAGGCAGCTCTATTTTATTCTCATAAGAGCTAATGTCAGAAAATATGAATGAAAGAATCTGGATCAGCAGGAAGGGTTTGTCTGTGAAAAGTGGGTTTATTGAGGAGGTCTTTCTGAATAGTGCCGTTTTCTCCATCAGAGGAAGGTTTCTTCATAAACAACCCACTAGAATTTCATGTGGTCATTAGCAGTTTTTGGATAAAGGGATCATTTCCCATTAACCACCAACCTCTCTTTTACAGTGTGGTACTGCTTGTAGTGCAGATTAAAAGAGCTAGGGCTTCAACTGCACAGTCACAGCTGCCTTCTTGACTTTTTGACTCTCCACTCAAATATGACCTTGGCATCCCATAGCAAGCAATGCCTCTGAATTTCTTGATTCGGGTATTTAACTCCCATTGCACCTCTTTGTTGAATAGCCTTGGGAGATTCCCTCCTGCTGCTCATCATTTCTACGGCTGATGTCCTTGCCTTTGTGTCATATTACAGCTAATAGTACCAGCATCTGCAAAAGCACAATTGTATATCATTGCAGAGTCACTTCATCATAAACTGCACACTTAATCCACAGGGCTTAGCCATCAGGCATTTTAGGGTTGCGTGGCCAGCTAGCAGACACAAATATCTGGATCATAAATACAGCTATCAGCAGAGCTAGGAACTGTGTCTGCATTTGGAAATATTCCTTATTACAGGGAAGAATTGGGTGGAGGCTTTTTTTGTTTAGTTTTTATTTTATTATTTTTACTAAATAAGTAGAGGAAATCTCCTCTAATGTAATGCTGCGTTATGTCTCTGAGTTCAAACCCTTCCATTCTGAATTTCCAGCTTATTAACAAATGCATTTATTATATATTATCTGAAGATCTAACTGGAAGCTGATGGTATTTTGTTCAGACCGTTCAACGATGGCAATATGTTTGGCCCTTCCCGGCAACTCACTGGACCCAGTGTAGATGAGTGATGGCTCTGTAACAATATCTCTATGTAAGCTACACTCAGTAAACAGTGTAAGACATTACACACTACATTTATATGAAAAAGTACTCAGAGTTATGTGCAGTGACTTGGTGATGATATAGTGTTTACCCAAATGCGCCACTAGCATCTATTTGCATCAGCATACTGAGGCCGTTGAACAATAACTTCCAAAGCAGCTACAACCAAGGTTACTAAAAATGCACAGCAGCTGTTGTTACCTCAAATTCTTGAACATACTGTTCTTTATGCACACATTAGGGGCTAATTATCCTCTACATTCCATTTTCATAAACAAATGATTATTGAGTTTTATGGCAGCATATGAACAAGCTTAGAGCAGACCAAGCTCTTTTATGTTCCACTTGCACAATTTGAAAAATGGGAAAAGCCACTTTTAAAACAAAAACAAACAAACAAAACTCCCTAAAAACCAGAATTTACTGCTGAAGAAAATATATATATATATATACTCAAAAAAAGTTTTTACAGCTCCAGAAAATTTCGAAAAAGTAAAAACTTCATAACAGGAATACTTTTATCATTTTAATTATAGATATCCAATCCAGCATGTCACCATTGTGTGCTATAATGTCTGATTCGAATGGACAAGATGTTTACAAAACTAGAGAATAATGGAGGAGATTTTCAGACATCCTTGAGACACAATTGGGACGCTGCTCCCCAGCCGCAGTTCTAAGTGAAGTGCATGTCACTTGATGCTTCAAATGTCTGCCTGGTTTGTCAGGTGATTGATAACAACCGGGCAAAGTTGGAAGACAGAAGATTAAAAGGGAATAAAAATAGTGTGAATCAAGCTCCATTACTGATGCAGTAAAGGCTTTTCTGTTTTGCATGAATAATCGGTTTGGGCTATGAGAGCTGTCAAGATAGGTGTTGGGGAGGAGATAATGGAAAGGAGAAAGAGCTGGACAATGTTTAGATTTGTCTTCTAAATAGTCCAAATTCTGCACAATAATAATGTTATATTCTGTGTGTCTATGGAGATTCTCAGTCATCCAGGTCATAGTTATCCCAAAGATGCTTTTTCACGAGGCAACTGGACTTTCTTGTTTTTCTTTGAAGACGTTTCACTTCTCATCCAAGAAGCTTCTTCAGCTCTGACTGGATTCCCCACCATCCAGTCAGAGCTGAAGAAGCTTCTTGGATGAGAAGTGAAACATCTTCAAAAACAACAACAAGAAAGTCCAGTTGCCTCATGAAAAAGCATCTTTGGGTTATATTCTGTAGTCAGTACAAATATATATATTAACCTCTATTATTTCCGCTTCAGTATTTTTTAAAAAAGAAAGATAATAGTAATCATAATAATTCCCCAGTGAAGCACTATCTTGATGTAGTTGGGGGGCTTGCATGTTCTGAACAGGATGATAGCTGTGCCAGAGATTCAACCATAATGGACAGGTCTCATCAGAGGAACTAGCTAAAAAGTACCTCTCCCATAAATAAAATGGTGAGACATAATTTAATAAAATCCATACCAGATCAGTCATCACCCAGCTCAACAAGAACCATGCTAGGTGTTGAACTTTCTGGATATCTGGGGGAAAAATGGGCTATAGAACTCAGAACTATTGGCTGAGCAACCAGGCCAAGCAGCTGCAGGACTATGAAAGAAAAGGTGTTTACCCACTGCAAATATACGAAGACTGAAAACAAAGGAACAATGATCTGCAATTGCCCCAGGCCCTAGAAATCAAGAATGACACATGGAGTTACTTCTAAGCAATTTCCTTTATTGTTCCTCACCCATAAACAGAAACTAAACTAAAGCAACTACTTGCACCACTAAAAATATACTCTAAAAATTTATAGGGAGAGGCCATCTTAATTCTTTCTCCCAACCAAACTATCTAAACAGAGGACAAGCTTGGTTCTCTGGTATGCAATCCCTTCCTCCTGGGAATCCAGACTACACTCTACCACACAAATCCAAGCATATAAAAAGAGAAATTTCTGGAAATAACAACATCCAGAATCAGAAATAACAGGACAGTGGCTAGCAGATCAATACTGATTTATAATATGAAACAAATTATTCACAGAAGTAGAATTTGAAGAACTGCAAAGGTTTACCAACTCCTAAATATTTTTTATTCCCAAGCTAGGCACCCTTTCCTCTACCTTCTCCTCAGAAAGAACAAAGCCTTCTAGATAAAAAAAGAAAATGAGTTGAAACAAAGAATAACTGAGCATCTTGAAAAGCACAAAATCAACAGAATAAAGTTGCCTGCACTGAAGCTTGCTACAAAGAAACAGCTAGTACAAGCATTAGAAGATGCTAATACTGTAGTATCAAATACTGTATAAGCATCAGTTCACTGCAAAAAAGAAAGCAACTGATTTTAGCAGTTGCAGGTGCAGGTATAACTGAATACCTGAGATGCAAAATCAACAAAGAAGAACAAAATCCATACAGTACACCACCAAAATGAAAGACCAGGCTGGAAAATAAGATCAGCAAGCAGAGGTGAGATGCAAGTAAGCTAGAACAGATGAAAGAAAAAAAGTTGAAGAACAAAAAGACCAAACAATACCTAATCAAGAAATACCATCAAGGAAGCTCTGGAAATAATAAAGCAACAAATAACTGCTATAGCCAAGCTCAGCAGATATGAAATTCAAAGTGTACATTATAGGCGGAATCAAATCAGAAATGTTTCTACAAATTCATCATTGAAAAGAATGCACTGAACCAGTCAACACCTGACAAAGAAGAAACAGTGCAGATAAAGAACTTGTAACAATAGCAAAATGGTGGAGAAAAGGGCAAGGAAGATCAAGAATTGGTCAGTACCAGGTGAAGATGAATTGCATGGTTTTGGGTTGAAACATCTGGCTGGTCTACAACCACTCATTGCCAAGCAGTTTAACAACATAGTGCAAGGAGGTGAAATGGAAGATTGACTAACATCTGGTAAAACCTACTTGGTAATGAAAGATCCAGCAAAAGGGGTAGCATCAGGCAATTACAAGCCAATTACCTGCTTACCAACAACTTTCCAATTGCTAACTGGTGTGGTAACTGATGCAGTCCAACAGCTTCTAGTTGAAAACAAACTCTTTCCACCTGAGCAGAAGGGAAACCACCAAGGAACAGCAAAGGAATGAAAGACTGAGTCCTAATTAACAAGTTGATTTCGGAAAACAATAAGAAAAGTTCAAAACCAACTTGAATGTAGCTTGGATTATGATTGCAGGAAGGCTCCTTGCCTCCCTTTACTCCCTTGCCATATGACTGAATAATCAAGTGCCTAAAAATAATAAGAGTCAATAGAAATATTAAAACCTTTGTGCAAAAAAACCTGTTTAATGGTGTTCAATGATAATAGACTGGGAGAGGTTAATATACAGAGAGAATCTTTCAAGGACACCCATTATCACCACTACCATTTGTCAGTGAACAATACTGAAGACATCAGGCCATGGCTATCAAACATCAAAATCATCTGCCAGGCTATCCCCACCTCCTGGACAATCTGAAGCTGTATAGGAAAAACACCACCTAAAATGGAATTGCTGCTCAACACCATCCATCATCTATCTATCTATCTATCTATCTATCTATCTATCTATCTATCTATCTATCTATCTATCTATCTATCTATCTATCTATCTATCTATCTATCTATCTGTCTGTCTGTCTGTCTGTCTCTGTCTGTCTGTCTGTCTGTCTGTCTGTCTGTCTGTCTGTCTGTCTGTCTGTCTGTCTGTCTGTCTGTCTGTCTGTCTGTCTGTCTGTCTGTCTGTCTGTCTGTCTGTCTGTCTGTCTATCTATCGCCAAGACATTGCAATAGAGTTTGGACTGGATAAATGTGCCATGCTCACCATCAAATGGGGAAAAATCATGAAAACTGAAGGAATCAAGATGCCCTGTTGAAATAACATCAAGAATTTGGATGAAAAAGATCACTACAAACACCTGGGCATCCTTCAAGCTGACAACATCAAGCACACAGAAGTCAAGCACAAGGTTAGAAGTGAATACATCACAAGAGTGAAGAAGATCTTAAAGTCCACACTCAGTGGCAGAAATGGTATCAAGGCATTTAACACCTGGGCAAGGCTGGTCATTAGATTCACAGCTGGAATAGCAGACTGGATTCAAGCAGAACTAAAAACAGAATCAAAAAAGGACTTTCAGGTGTTTTGAGAAATTATTATTATTCTTAAAATTTATTATGGCTACCAACTCTAAAAGACTTTGAGCAGCTTACAGCATCAAAGCATACAATTTAAAAAGTTGGTAATTGAGGCTTGAGTAGCTGCCTGCTGATACCTCTCCCTGCTGCAACTGTAGGAATCACAATAATTGGAATTGGACTTTATTGTGAGTGAAGCTTTTAACTATATTCCCCATCTTATAACAAACCAAATTAAGATGTCATTATTTTGACTTTTTTTCACACTTTCCTTTTTTCTCATGATTGAGTAATCTTTTCTGAAGTCCACCTTCCTCCCACACTCCCTTAATGATTCATTCATTCTTTCCTTGTTCCAAAACTGTATTTAAATTCCTTCACTGAGGAAGTACAGGTCCCAAGTTATGTCATGGGGACACTGGGTCTAAGGGAGATTGCTGTTGGACCCCGCTGGTTACTGTTCTTTAATTCAATATAGATACAATAATAATGTTTCTTTGAAGGCAGTTAGCCAACCAGTTATGGACCACCTTACTACAGAGCTATCCAGCCTACAGTGTAATTATAATTATTTAAATTTATCAGCTGCCCAATTCCAGTGGACTCTGGGCAGTGTACAAAACTAGAGAAAACATAAAAACAACTACAACAGTAACAACTACAACAAAAATCGAATCAAACAGACAGCCCAGGCTAAAATAATGTAGTAGGAGAAAAAACAACAAAACAAAACAAAACAAAACAGGGGCCATTGAACAAATAATAAACATCAATCCCAGGTTAGGAATAGAACCAGGAGAGGGGGGGGGGGACAGCCTTATCTCTGGAGGATGCTGTTCCAGAGGGTAGGGACTGCAACAGAGGAAGCGTAAAACTTGTTAATAAGAATGTCATGGGGGATCTTGTTAAAAACTATGCTGAAATTGGGGTAGATTTTTCCATGGCATTCCGTTTCTCGACCAAAGTAGTTACCTTGTCAAAGAAGTTTTGTTTTCACATGATAGATTCTTGAGAAAGCCATACTGACTTTTAGAAAACCCAGCATTGTCTTCAAGATTTTACAGATGACCTATTTTATAATCTCCTCTAACATCTTTCCAAGAATTGATGTCAAGCTCACTGGTCAATAATACCATGATTTTCTCTTTCTCTCATTCTCTCTCTCTTTTTCTTTTCTTGAGCAACAGGACAATAATTATCTTTCTCCAGTCCTCTGTAACAGCAGTGGGAGCTGGAATGACTTTCAGCTTCCTACCAGTTTCCCCATTGAGTTTTCTTATAGAAAGCTGACAGGAAGCATAAAAAAATCCATCCATCCTTCCTTCCTTCCTTCCTTCCTTCCTTCCTTCCTTCCTTCCTTCCTTCCTTCCTTCCTCACCCCTTCTTCCCTCCCTCCCTCCCCCCATACACTACTCTGGGTAGCATACAAACAAACCATAAAAAAACAATGTTAAATTGTAGTACTTATTCAGAAAGTACAAAAATCAAGTTATTAACTTAAGTAATGTTATTATGTTAGTATAAAAAGGCTAAGATAGAGTTTCAGATTACGAATAATGGAGCCATCTCATCAGATCAAGCAATAGCTTGTCTTTAGAATACCATAAGGCAGATATAAAGTCTTTCTATGCAACTCGACACAAGATTTTCATCAACCACTTCAAATATTAGACAAAGGTGACCAAAGCAAGGATGCTGATGCTAGCCATTCTGTCTCATATATAAGGCACTCCTAGGCTTCTTTCCCCCCTTTTCACATGCAGTCCTTCTGCTGTAGAAATAAGTACTCCATAGTACCTTTTTTCATATAATGCAAATCAAGTGACATAAATCACTGGACAGTGTTGCATTGTGGTAAAAGGCTGTGGTTTCATCATTTGTATATATAGCCGAAGAACAAAAGAATTCCAAGAAAGCTGTTCAGATTTTTTTTAAATAGTCCTATAAATAAATGTATACCCACATAGGGCAGAAATGCAGGTATTCAAGGAAAAAAAATGGATTCACATTTCTACAGTTGTGGAGATATCTATTGAATTATTATCACCACTTTCCCAACCAATTATCCACATCATCAGGTAAGCTGAAGCAGAGGGTATCTACGTATTCCTCTCTCGCCTCGTGTCAAAGAAAGAAAATGTAGCCAAAGTAGTTCTGCAGCTTTGAAGACATTTTCGCCATTAAGAGTTATAATACCATTAGGCTGGAGCACATAGAACTCAGCCGAGCATGGAAACTGCAATCACCCACACCTACAATTAATAATAAAAGCATTTTCAAAAGAAATGGGATATGAGGAGGGAAATAACACTAGGTGGATGACTTAGGGAGTCATCATGGGCCACAGGAGTGAAATAAAGCATTGCAATGTCAAGGAAAATTCCTGCTTATAGATAACCCCTCAGCTGTCATTTCTTCATATTTAACTATCTGCATGCATTTGTGTTTATTCATGTGACACCTTCTGTTCAGCCAGCAAACATATCTTGGGGCCTTTACATATCCATTTAGATACCAATTAGTGGAATTTGGGATTTAACATTACCTCTAGTAAAAATAATCAAAATTTTAAAAAGTCATAGGCAAGATTACCCAGAACTTAATATCTATCAATTTGTTTACTCAACATAAATTCAGTTTTATTTTGTTTTATTTTATTTTTAAAAAAATCTCTACAATGTGTATGCGTTTTTCTGCACCTTTCCTCTGATTAAAAAAAATTGTTGTCTGGAATTTTGTCCTTATTTTTGCAAGCAATTTCCCTTTTCTATTATATCTGTTTTGGAAATTGATCTTCGTAATACACTGTTATTGGTGAAGTGCATGGCAAAATCTGGAGAAGCGTGAATTTCACACTAGTACTGAGTTGCAGCTTGTGTTTTGATTGGAAAGCACAAAACTGTATAAATTTGCATTTAAAACCAAGCCAAACCGAAGGAAACATCTATTCCCCACCCCCTGAAAGAGACACACAGTCCATAAAAGGTTTGGTGTGCAAATTTTATATCTTATCTGATTTCTGTGGCGAAGTGAACTTTGGCCAATTTCTCTAGGGGTCCTTCCTTCATGCAAACTGCTTATATTTGAAAAGTGATTTGAACCAACATCAAAATGCAAAACTTACTTATATGGAAATATTCTACCTAGTCAGAAATCACTGCAGCAGCAGTAAACAGAAAATGGTTTTGGAATGATATTTCAAGCAAAAAAAATGTAACATATTATAGACCCCTACCTTCAACTTAGAATTGTCATTCTGAAACAACTCCCCCCGCCCTTTACAATATCCAAATATTTGAGATAAAGTATGGTTTTCCCACCTTTTAAATGTACTACTTTTTAAAATTCTAGCCAATTGTCACTGGGTGAAATATTCTAGTGGACTTGATCTCTGAAAGGAAACAGATTCTAGCAGTGAAATTTATCAGCAATCATACTTATTATTTAGTCCATCAACACATCAAATATATAGTGATTCTGTCAGAAAAGAGGATATTTCATTCCAAGTGTAAATTAAATCAATAAGAGTATAGGGAGAAATCCCTGCTTTATTATTATCCCACCACACATTAACTAAACCACAGGTTTGGAAAGCAGTGGCAATTAACTGCATTGGTGGGGGGGCAAGGATGTGTCCTTTAGGCGATTTTTTAAAAAAATTGCTGAAATCCCACGAGAACCCAAACAGAATTGAGAATCTTAACAGTGAAGAAAATTGAGAACACAAATCTGAATCTCCAGTTCTTCAGTCCAAACTAGAAACACTGGCTGAGCTACACTGTCACAGAAAATGCGGTGTTTCTTGTATTATTATTTTTTCCCCATGCTGTGTGTCAAGTGTAGGAAGAGTTTACTGCTGGTATTTTATCTCTGAACAATCCTTCCCTTGGATAATTCAGCAGTTCCCTTGAATCAGCCTATTGACAAACTCAGTAAGCTTGGTCATGTTAGAAATGGCCATGGTAAAGGCCATCTCTCACATATGAAGTCTATCAATTATGGTCTTGGCCTCAATCCCTTCTTCTCCCCTGGAATTATTAAACTATAGCTCCTATCAGGTCCCATTCAATTTGAGGATAAGGCATGTTCTTTGGAAATTTCACTGGAAAACAGCTAATTTTCCATTGATGACCATAATTGGGACCAGAAAAATCTGTCACTAAGAGGTGCGGTCATTAAGCACCCAATTTTATTCCTTTTTTCCCCACGGTTGTAAAGCAAATCCCTATGGTAATTAAGCAAGACATTACGTGACGGTGAGTTGCAACCTTCCCTGCTGGCTTCCCCATTGACTTTGCTTGTGGGAAGCAAATGGCAGGTGATCCTGAGATGCTTCAACTATCATAAATATAAGCCAGTTGTCAAGCGCCCAGATTGTAATTTCAAACGTTCAATAATCAAATGGTTGTAAATTGAGCACTACCTTTATGGATGAAATGCTTGTGAATTAGGAATGGTATTTGTGCTCTTAATTAGTGGACAGGAAACCTACTGGTGCATGGGAACAGCCTTTCTTTCATTCTACAAGAGTGTGCTTCACATCTGGCAACTTTATGCTGGCTGGGGACTTCTGGGAATTGAAGTGTACATATCTTAAAGTTGCCAAGTTTGAAATGCACTGTTCTAGAAAGTCTCCAGCAGTGTGCAGTCATCTGGCTTCCCAAACTAACTAACTAAATCATACATTGGTTTGTTTGTTTGTTTGTTTGTTTATGAAGGGATGGGTAGGGGAGCAGGCTTTAGAGTGAGGGAAATTGTGTGACATAAACAGAAGTCACACTTTGGCCACCTACATCAATAAAATAAGCAGAAGAAGATAACCCAGGGGAAATTGAACAGTTGATTTCCCCCCCCCACTGCATCTTTAGAACATGATAGGAAAATACAAACCATTTTCTTGGAGGGGGAAACCTTGATGAAACATTTCAAGCTAGCTTTCTACGAAGTATTAATTAGAGCAGGGGTATCCAACCTTGGCAACTTTAAGATTTGTGGACTTCAACTCCCAGAATTCCCCAGCCAGACATGACTTAGATCAGACCTGGGCATTTTACAGCTCCTGGGTGACATCTGGCCCTTTGGTTGTCCTACGTGAGGTCAATTGGAAATGAGAAATCAAATGTAAATAAGTGTGCCTCATGGGGCAGGAGAAGAAGCTGTGTCAGGTCTGGCTCTGCGCAGTCTCCATGTGCTCTTTCAGTCTGCTGGTGGCCACAGGATGTGAAGGGAGAAAGTGCTTTTCTATTGCCTGCATAATGCACACCCCTCACCTGGAGCAGCCTGAGGAGTTGATGTCATGGAGTTTGAGGACATCAAATCAGGTTACATTGGTTCAACCCTCCATAACATTTCCAGTTTCTCATGTGGCCTCTTGGGAAAATTAATTGCTCACCACTGGCTTAGATTGAAGAGTTCTCAGTACCTTGCAAAAAGATCTTAGCCTCTTAAACCTGTTCTCAATATGGATTTACTAAAAAGGACACAACAGAGTCAATACTGTGTAAAAAAAAAATTACATGGCTGCTTGAGTGTATTAGTTGGTGTCTGGTATTTTGAATTGGTTTTGGGATGTTTGGACTGACACATTGTAGGTTTGCTTTTCATTTCATCTCATCTCTCACTAGAAAAACATCAGCAGGATATTCTCAAGCTTTTCAAGCAAGGCTGCCTTCCAGAGGCTTGTTCAAGTAGAGTTCAGATTTCTGGCAAACAGCTCAGTATGTCTGCGGTGCTACTAATGCAAAATACATGGGCTTTTACATTGTAGTTGAGAGAGTGATGGACCCAATGGCATCACAGGGTTTTAAATATTCATCCGTTCTCGTAAATATTAAATATGAAAAACAGAAAAGCTAGTCTTAACTACACTTCAGTGAGAAACTAGAAAAGAACAAAAGCCCATCTGAAGAAAATAAATTAAGTACAACTCCAGGATAACTGACACCGATCTTAAGATGCTGGATAAAAATGTGTAATCTGAACCTAAAAGCTGTGAAAAGTCAATTGAAAACAAAAATAATAGCATGCAAACACACAAAAAATGTACACAAGGAAAGAGGTCCACCAGAAATATCATGAAACACTACAAAAAATAACATTCCTAGAAAATGATTATTTCCTTACTAACATAATTAGCTACACTCGTTATTAATCTTCAATTACAAATAGATTTGACTAATCAATATCTGATTATTGTTTGTCTGAGTCAAGATGTTATTGCTATTATTATTCACAGGAAATTTCATGAACTTCATGTTCGACTGATGCCTTGATGCAATCATCCTTTGATCGGGCATCTAAATCAAACAATCTGGCCTGTGCTTGCCTTTGGATCAAGAACTGTACATGCAACTATTTTTGGCATTGATCAGATTCAGATGTGCACATGCATCCATGTTCAATAGTGTGGGATCTCCTCTATCAGCTTTGCATGCTACAAATGGAGATGTATTTTCCATCTGTTTGGAGGTGTGGCCTACGGATCCCTTTCATCTGTAGCTGGTATATGCAACCCTTTCCTAGATCTTCATCTGGACATCTGTTTTTGGAGAAATACAGTTCTTTAGAATTTCAGAGAATAAATCCAGACTTTTAGAGGGTAGCTTCGAAAAAATATGTCAAAACTCAGATTTTTTTTAATGGGCTTTATTTCTTTTAAACTGATGAAACTGCTTCAGTTCTGGAGCATTTTTGCATTAAAAAGGAGAAGACGAAATCTCACCCAAATAAAGAGGGCCATCTGGTCTGCTAACTTTTCGTATGTAAAGGTTCTTGCTAATCACTCTAAAGTGTGTTGGCTTTTGCCATCTTGTCACTGAATTGTTATCTAGACAAAGAAGAGAAAAAAATGTCTGGCACCTTCATGAATTGGCAAAATGGCAGCATTCATTATTTTTCAATCTCATCCAAATGAGCCTTGTTTGATTTTCCCCAGAGCTAATTTCCCTTAATCCAAGTGGAAAATGTATCAGAGCATATGGGAGAAAACACATTATTGATGTGGCTAGAGTAGGTTTCATTATATTTTGCAATAAAGCCAAGCAACAAAGAAAACTTCACCCAAAATGAATTTATATGACAGTATATAGCAAGACAGAAGTTTGATGGGAATAAAACAATATTACTATGGCTGTTCCAACTAGAAGTTGCTAATAATTCAGTAAAATGGTTAATAAGTTATGAGTATAATTAATACTTTTATGATTATAGATGGAACAGTGGATTTGTTGGTCACAACAAATAGAGTGATCTTTCCTAACTAGAACATTAGCTCCCACTGCAAACATTTGTCTCAAGTTAAATACACCAAAGCAGAATAAAACAATAAACATTTGAAGAAATGCAGCATTATGTCACTTTGTCTTCTTTTTTTGATGTCACATTATTTCATATACTGATGCTGTCATGTTCCATATTTATCATTCCTATTTGGTGATTTCAAGAAAAGGGTATAAATTGTGGCAGAAACTAAAGAAGGCACAGATTTGCTAGATTCAATGTCAGGTTTGTGCTAACACATACTGTCCGGAGAATGGTAAAAAATAATATAAATCTAAATATAGATCAGAAGAGGTACTAAGCCAACTTAACACTAGCATTGATTTAGGAAAGGTGAGAGAACAGCCATTGCATTCAGTACAAATATTTGTGTTTCTATAAACAAAAGGTGGCTTTGACAAGACTTTACAGACAGATAATAGAACCATCCGGTTCCCAGTGTGTAAATAAATTCAGCATATTTCTGAGTTTGTGACTTCTTCATTTCTTTGCTGATATTCAAAACACTATCATCTTGGACCTGCTTATCCTGTTGTATGGCTGAAGCCTGCAAAGAACCTCAGCCAATCAGTGGGCACATTAGTTGCTCCTAAGCTGTCCAATAGTTGTGTGTCTTTTGAGATCACCCACAATCTGCAGCCTCTAATCACCCAACTATTAATTCACATATATTCCTTCATTATCTTCTCTCCAAAAATATGGTACAATGCAATATAATTGAACACAATAACTCACTGCCATTTCTGTATATGTATATATGTACTGTATGTATATGGTTACACGTATGCTGTTTGTGTTGTAAGCTGCCCAGAGTCTCCTTGTGGTGAGATGGGCAGCAAACAAATTTAATATATAAATAAATATACTTATGTATATGTTTGGTAGTTAGAAAGTTTGAGAAACCTTTCAAGAGGCTGCTCAATTGGGTGGGGAAACACACACACACACACACACATGAATGACAGTACTTAAGGTGCATACAGAAACTCTTCTGAGCTTCTGTGATCAGAGTGGAAAGAAAGAACAGCAACAAACCTTTATTTGAAAGTCCTTTCAAGCTGCTTCACCCTTGTTGATATGATGGCAAACAGAAGCTGTTCTGAGGAGTGATGGAAGGAGGGAAGGTCATAAATTGTAAACAAGGCATTACACAAACACCTGAACTTGAACCCCATAAACAAGACATTTAACTTCAGGCAGAGGAAGTGGGGGCGGGGGGGGAGCAGTGACAAATTGCAGATGCTGTATTGCAAAGCATCTGGTTTCTCACAGAAATGGAATTGTTAAGTTGAGGATGGTAGCTGGAAGTGAGTAGGTGCGTCAAGAACGCTCTAGAATGGAAAACAGACTCTCCCTGAGCTGCAGAAGTATAATGTAGACTCTCAATAGAATAACAACAGCAATGAAGTAGCCAGTTTCAAAGGAGTGGGGTGAAGAACAGTTTTTCATTGTTTTAGGAAATGACAGTGAAGGAGCATGTACACTGAATTAAAACCAGAAAACCTTCAGTTGATGGAACTTTCTACCAGTGGACTAAACACCCTCTCTCCCCCCCCCCAAAAAATCTGGAAATTGTCAAAATCAAACAACAGGGGGAAAATAGAGTCATCTTAATACATACACATTCAGTAGGTGAAAATCTGTGAGCGGGACGGTGTACAAGTTATGAAGTTTGCTGTCAAATTACACAGGAAGTCCAGTTGACATCAGGAATTTTAAATCTTTCAATGCAATGGTATGTTCTCTACAGTCACAACTGGATAATATTTCTTCACTTCTGGGTGGGTGGTAGAATGCAAATATTTGTTACATTGGCTTGGATGCAGAGAAGGAATAGAATTCACCAAGGTTTTTTGGTTTTTCTATCTATCTTCTTGCCCTGATAAACTACTTCAGAGCACAGCTAGTTCCTTTGGACTGACAAGAGACATTGCTAAGAAGGAAGAAAGGAATCTGAGGAAATTGGAGACCCTTCTAGCCTGCAAAAAAGGAGTTTTGGGGATACCAAAAATCAAGTGCATGATATAATATTATAATGCCAACATTCAGCAATACTCCCACTTGTGATGTTTTAGCCCGTTCTTTGTCTTGCTTAGCTCTTTCAGAGGGCTATGGAAAGTATATGCTAATATGGACTTAGAGAAAGTCTGGAAGGAGATACATAGATTTCATGAGAGATCCTTGTACCTTTCCTCTAGCACTAGCACTAGTTGTTACCTACGTCCACATGAATTTAAAATAAATTTTTGGAAGAGGAATCTGTTTTTCCTTCACATATACTGAGGGGACTTCTAACCAAGAAGGATTTCTGAGCTTCTGTATTCCTAGATCAGCTGGCTTTGGAGGAATGAAGTGATCTATTTCTATCTTAGCAACAGGGTTAGTTAAACCCAAGATAGTTTGCTGTTGTTCATTTATTTTAGATAAGGAAGTTTTCCCAATGGACTTGATTCTTGGATGGCTCCTCTTAATTCCTAAACTTCAGGACCTATCAAGAAATGTTTGCTTGGTGACTTTGAAGAGCCCTTCAGAGCCCCTCAGAAGATTAGTTTCATGAGCAGAGGGGAAACCAATGACTGGGAGTCCACAATTCCCATATTTTTCACTTTCTTCTTCAGGGATCAATCAAGGAGGTAAATTAATAAGCAGTGGCTTCCTCTTTTCCTTGTTTTTGTCATTCCACGATCTGATGTAGCTCAGGGCAGAAAATAATTTTACTCTTTGCTTTTACCTTTCAAAATCATCACAGGAGAAGACAAGCAAATTGAAGATTGCCTTAATATTGTTTCTAAAGATTTGGTGAGTGAACACAGTGATGGCGTGGAAGCTTTCTAACTTTGAGATTATATACAAACCTTTTTTTCTTTTGGGGGTAGAGGGAGGGGGGGATAATAAGATTTAATCCTGAGATTGTCTTACACTAATTCCCTGTCTGGCATGTCACATCAGAAATGGGCCTCAAGGAGTACATGCCAGAAGTTGTTGGCCTCAAACTCCTAGTAGACCCAGCCAATATGTTGAATGATGAGGGATATTGGAAATTGAAATCCAACATCTAGAGAGAAATATGAAACCTATCCTTGTATTGCATAGTTAAATTTATCTTTCGGCAAATTTCAGAAGCAAAAGAAAATCACATGACATTGTATATGCTGTAAAATTATTAAAAAAATATAGTCAGAAATATATACGTGTTTTAAAAAGTCAAATTCTGTAACTTTGTCATGGTGATTTTATTGATTTTGCTTCTTTAAAACAGCTAGATGGGAGTTCAAAGCACAATTGAATATACATCACTAATATTGTCCTTAAATGCTTTTGGATGAAGAGATGCTTCTGTTTCTCTTTATTAGTATCCATTATGGTTTCATTGCTTCAGCAGACCATTTTCATGTGGAAGCAATATTTATTCTATAATGTCTCAAATGTTACTTCAAATGCACAGTGCGTTTTCTATTATCAGAAAAAATATAGAGCTAGATTGATGCCACTGTATTAACCATTCAAGGTCTTTTAACAAATATCTCACTGACATTTATCTTAATAACTTGACAAGTTTACATTCATTGAATTAATGTATGACTATCAGGTTACTAGAAAACTGAAATATCCACTAACCTGCAATGTATACATGGTTGGCTTTATCTCCTCAGAGGCTCTTTTTATTTGACATTGTGCAGTCTTTTCATTCAGATAAATATCTGTAAGATTATGAATGCATTTCTCATTAAGAATTTCATTGTAAAACAAGAACTACTTACTTCAGTTTTAAGTAAAGCAACAGCTAGGTACAAGTTAGCTGAAATATTTTAAACATTATTTCTGGTTTAATATATATGGTTATATACTATAGTTATATTAAAAAGAATAGCAGAAAAAAGTTGAGTAGTTTCTGCATGTTAACTATAATAGCCAAATGATATATATACACTTTAATAAACAAGATGAATTAGATTGGTAGCCATTCAAAATAAGTTCTTTTTTTTCTTTTCTGAAATTTCCTGTCAAGGGAAATAAAATTTAGATCATTATTGGTTTTACAGGAAGGCTCCTAAAACCCATTTTATTTGTTCATTTATTCATTTTCAGCTAAATTGTTAGTGAGGTTTTTTGTCATAGTTGTCATTAATCCAATCCTTCACTGGGTTACAAATCATACTGAGAGCATCACCTCAGCCATGTGATACATTTTAAATTAAGATAAACATTTCCTGTCCATTGCCATGTGCTTCATTATTTACTTAACAACTTCCTCATCTATGTATTGTTAGTGTCACAGAAAACTACTAGGCAATCATTTATCTTTAAATATCCCAACAGGAGAATCCATAGATCATCACTGCACATAGCAGAATAGAAATAATTAAAAAAGAAAAAAAAGAAAAAAAAACTAGCTTATCCTTCCTTGATCTCTTCTATTATCTGCTACATGCAATAACAATGAGAGAAAAGACCCCCATATCTTTTTCACTTTACCTATAAGCATTGCAAAGAATACATGACACTAATACTCTAACCCTACTATTTTATTAATATCTTACTAATTTTACAAACTTAAATTACTTGCACTAATAAACTAACTCAATTTTGTAGCCTGGTCACTGGTCTCTTGCATACTTGTGCTTGTTGCTTTCCAAAACAACATCTGATTTGCCTTATTTATTTCAGGCAGATTCAACTTTGATCATTCTACAAGGCCATGACCAACGAATTCCAGAGGGGAAAACTGGAGCTCTTATAATCCCTGCTAGATCATGTGTTTATTTCTTTCTACCAAAACATCTGGCACTTTACAACACATGGGTCATAATTCTACACAAAAATCTAGTAATAAAATCACAGCTCCAGCAGGTTAGTAGCATAAAAGGAAGAATGACCTTGGGTGATCCCTAACATCAAATTTGCTTATTAATACAGCTGAACACACACACAGAGACACAGACACACATCATGTATTCAGCTATTTTGTTTATTTGCATTATAAATTAGATTCTGTGATATATCTAGAAGATACATTCAATAGTGGTGGTTTAGCCCCCACCTAACCCAATTTGTAATGTCATCATTAAACCCAATGCTAAGGCAAAAAAAAAAAGGTGTGTGTGTGATCTGTCTATAAATAATGTGTATTTTTCTAGGCAGCAAATGATGGGAACTTTCTCAGCAAAATATGTGTCATGTCCTCCAGAGTCGAGGGCCTTCAATCATATTCAGGATTGTAGCTGCAACATGTAGGGTATGCTTATTATGGCTCACATATCTAGGGAACCACCCAACTAAATCACTAATATGAAGTCCAGAGGAGTATTTGCCATTTGAGAAATTGGAAATAATTTATATTGAACAGAACCTGTTAATATATTGAAATATGTAAGAAGTGCTCACAGTTAATAAGTAAATGAGCCTGACTTTTCCTGAAAAAGTGCTTTTATAACTTTTAAATGTATAACTTTTAAAAATAAAAGTCTAAATGACTGTTGGACAATATGGCCACCACATTTGCAATACCTAGATAATAGCCTGCAATAATAATAACAACAACACTATATTCCTCCCAACTCAAATGAATGTTGTTCATAATATCTTATTTCAATATTTTGGCTTGTATGGTATTCCAGTCCTAGTCATTGTCACCAGTTGGTATAAGAACAAAAAACAGCCACACTGAATGAATTAGTGATACTGAATGAAGTTAAGAAGGATTAATAAAATGGTGGTATTTTATACTGTTTTAAGACATACAATTTTGTAAATGAGACAAGGGGAGACTTACAGTATTGTAGTAATTAATTCTTCTTTGAAGTCCTCAGTGAGATATACCCCGATCTAAAATAATTTTGACTTCTCTAGACAATGTTTGGGTATCTTGTCTAAGGATATGAAATCAAGTTTCAACACACACACACACACACACACACACGGATGAAAAGCAAAAATAATTTGTTGGCATACAGATATATGCACTTACAGCTACTTCAATAAAGACATATTATCTACTTTGGAGCTTCCAGAGACCAATTCAGTTCTTTTTTATTTCTTTTTTATTACGTTGGCTTATATCTGGACAGGATGTGGCTAATAAATACCTTTGAAAATCCAGCATATTTGAGATGGTGACTGATCATCTCACATCTGTTAGTTGGTCAGATTGCCGAGAGCTGTAGTTCAGCTACATCTTCACGGCTCTAGGTTATGTAGCTAAGGATCAACCATTTTTCTTTCTTAAGCTTCTTAGACTTCATAGCTGCTGAGAAAGTATTATATAGGCAATTAAAATTTCTTGAATTGCATCAATAATCATGTTGAGTCATAGCACTTCATGCAATCATGTAACAGCAATCAGTGAAGTCTGATAAATTCTTAGCCCTCCCAAGGTTTTCTACTAGAACTATAGATTTCTGCCTGGGATGGGAAGGAGAAGGGCATCTGATGAAATACTGTGTGTGAACTCACTCTACCTCTTTTGCATAGAGTTATAACCAGCATTAGGATAGGCATCACAATTCCCATTTTATCATTCTGACAATTTGATTGCAGCCCTCTGCACCTTCCAAATCTTTGGAAGATTTGTATCTTGTATGGGTATGTGTATGGGTGTGTCTTTTGTTGTACAATGTGGGAGGGCAATATTGTGGAAGATAAGAGTCATTTGGCAATACAATAACAAAGACCTTGGAGATCCAATAATTCAAAGTCTTGGCAAAAGGAAACTTTTGCAGAATGAAACAGAGTGAAGTCCAAGAATAACTTACAAATACAAATGACTGCTTTGTGGTTGAAATAGATGTCAGTTTAAGTAATTTGTGTAACTAAGTACCAGTTTATGGAGATTGAGATCAGAATCAGCATAGGAGAATCAAATAAGCGGTACACTCAATTACTTCTAGCTGGCTCTCTTGCTAACAGAAACAGAAACAGTTAAACAAGTTATGGGAAATCTCTTTACGCTTTGTTTAACTTTATATGCATTCCAGAGCTCTTCCTTGTGTCTCCCAAATAAACCAAAAATCTCAATCCAAGAAAATAAAAAGATGACTTCTGATTTTGTTAGGAAGGAGACAAGCCAGAGCTCCTGACTAGCACCTATTAATAAACAATCTGACGAAGAAACATCTATGGGTTGTTTAGTCAGTCCTGCTGACAAGAGAAGCCAAGTGGGGACAATCAACCAGTATCTACTAGCATTCTTGCTTGTTCACACTAAGCCAGTGTTCTTGTACAGTCTACCCTAGTGCAAAATGTCATTGTGTAATTTCAAGTCAACTTTTTCCAATATGATATATAGTTTTTTTGTAGTCTTTGCAGGCTAGGGATTCTGATGACATTATTTCTGTCTTTTAAGAAAATGGGATTAGAATTAGAAGCTGACATCTTTATGTACTTCTGTTCCTGCTGCCACTTAGCATCTGTGCACATCTTGTAAAGTTCACTATTGAAGCACTGCAACTTGAATAAGTTCATATTGAGGCCATCATGCTAACCACATCTCATTTAGAATCCTGGCTATTAAACATCTTAACAATAATTTCATCGAAGAAAGCCACATATGAAGCTAATGGTTTTGGGAATGTTGGTTACCAAGGTAACAAATAAAATTCTGGCTATTGGGGAGTACTTTGCTTTCAGTGAAGAGCTGCATCCTTTTCAATTATTGGGCAGAATAGAAAAGTAGTAAACAAGGTTATAAATCTTTGGAATTCATAATCACAGTAATAGAACAATAGGCAGGAACTGATATGCTAGACATTGAGAGAGAAATATTGCAATTTACTATTTTACAATTATGCAGTGGTCTTTAAAACTAAGATATTTCAAACCTTTTAGTGCAACTCAGAATACACTACAGCAGTGCAACAAACAAAAACAATGGATTGAATCCAGTGGTGTGATTCAGCCGGTTTGCACCACTTCGACAGAACCGGTAGCTAATTTTTTGTTGCCCAGGCCCAGAATGGACTTCCGGAAGCGGCATCCACACAGAGAACTGGTTGTTCACATATCTGAATCCCACCACTGATTGAATCTAATTATTTCCTTCCTGTAAACCATGAAAGCCCATGTATTTTTCTTTGCAAATTTATCCCAAATTCTTGCCTCTGAAGTTTCAGAAAGGCCTCTGCATTTGACATAAGAACCCCATTCCAGCTTCCTTAACTTCTTATGGGGCAGGGCTGATTTCCAAAATAAGAAAAACTTGATTTCAGCCATAAAGTGCCTGATTAGCACCTATGAAATGAAACCAGTTAGCAATGGTCATAGATGGATCAGAAGGAACTTGATCTTCTTAGCAGCTTTAGAAGTGAGGAGGCATCAATAATCAAAACTAGCTTTTATCATTCTAAATACATTTTGTTTAGAAACAGTTGATCTCTCCACAGTTGTATATACCCAATTCCATCCTGTGCGGACCACAGTGAATTATTTTAATAAACTCTGAATGCGTTGCTTTAAAGATGATATAATACACAGCTACTAGGCATTGATGGGGTCACCTATAATGCACGAGGTGCCTAGGCTAATTGTCTGCTTCTAGACCTGCTTTAAATAGCGCCAATGAGCACTAAAATTAGCCGGAAAGAAATAGGGTCACCTTCCATCTTCTCTTCTTAAGTCCCTAATAAATCAAGTACATTGCAAGTAGCTCAGGGCTCCTTTGTTTCTCACTTGAGAGGGAACAGATAGAAAGTCATGTCTGGCATACTGAAACAGAAACATCTTTAAAATAAAACTATATTCATATGAAGCATTTTGAGAAAAAAAGAAAAGGTCAAACCAAACAAACAAAAAATACAGAAAGATGAAACAGAAACAATCTATAATACAGCTGTTTATTCCAGAATCTCATAAGTTGTATCTTATGTGGGAATTCTAGCATCTTCCAAAATTTGAGGTTTTAGTTATTATTTCTTCTTTCTTTCTTTCTTTCTTTCTTTCTTTCTTTCTTTCTTTCTTTCTTTCTTTCTTTCTTTCTTTCTTTCTTTCTTTCTCTCTTTCTTTCTTTCTTTCTTTCTTTCTTTTGAGAGAGAAAGATCATTCTTCAGGTGAATACATTAATAAATTGCCATTTTTAGATAGAGGAGCTAAGGTCAAACCAGAAGACTTTAGATGACCTTTTCTTCATTATTGTGTTGTAGGAAGTTAGCACCCATCCCCAGAGAAGGAAATATTTTGGGGGATTATTAAAAATGCAGAATATTATGTTTCCCCAAAGAATAATGGGGGGGGAATCTTAAAAGGCTTTTCTGCCCAGGTTTCCTTAGGCAGAAACTGAGCAGGCCAGCTCTGTAGAAATGCAGATTTGATAATCCTATTCAGAAAGACTGGGCCACTTATTCATAAGCAATAGCCCATTCAGCCACAGCCCCAGAGAAGCAGAACATGACATTTAGCACCTAATAGGATTAACCCAACACCATTAGAATACCAAAAGGGCACACTCAAGATGAGGTCAAAGTACATGCCACAGGAACAGGAAGAACCTCAAATACAAAGCCCAAAGAAAGTATAAAAGCCCACCTATCCCAACTTCATTTTGTCAGCTGTCCCAGAACCACATGCTGTTGGTTCTGTTCTTCAATAAACAATAACCTTCTTTTTAAACAGCCTCCATTTTGTTTATTCCCAGCTTGGACTGGACCTGAAGATTTTTCTTTCAACAGGATGCTGCCTGAAGGGGCTTGCTATTATTGTAGGAAGCCTTTAGGGTTATTATAGGATTTTAGTACTGAATTGTACTAATTTCAGTGCTGCCCACAGTCAGTCACGTTGCTAACTTATATACTGATTATAGGCCAATTGTATAATATAAAGAACCCTCCATTGCATTCATATTTTTAAGACCCAGGTTATGCAAATACGTATGTAAAAAAAGAACAAACTAGAGTTTAAATGGTCTGCCTTTAACAAAGATATCATGTAGCACTTCTGAAATAATCATGGCAAGTGAAATTCTTCTCCATAGTTAAAAGAGAGAAAACATGCAATATTTATGTTTTAAGGAGCGTGAACTTTTAATATAGCCTAGCTATATAATCTCTATTCTTTAACCATCCTTTTGTTGCTAGTAATCAAAACTCTGGGCCTCAGTGTATCGCAAAACAATGTTTTTGTAGCATTTTTAACTATTCCCCCTGCCTTTTAAAACTGGCTACCCAATTTGTTTTCCATGAAATTACTCTCTAGACTCTTCAAATCTATTTCTTTCAGAGCTGTTCTCTTAGAGCTGTAATTTTGTTCTGAAAGCGGCATTCATCTCATTTTTCTCCCCACAGCAATCATTGTTCTAGATGAGCGTATTCCCAAGGACACATTTAAAAGTACTAATGTAGCTTTACCTGTTTGAAGTGGCCTCCTCTGTTGTCAATAGTTATGGAGTGGGAAGGCCCACACTCTAGTGTTTTTCGGTAAGTACCACCAAGTTTTTATTCAGCTTTCACAAGAGCAGGGCACTTGGGTCTCTCAATACTATTGTGGGAAAATGGTTTTCCAGAAAGAAAGAAAAAGAGAGAGAGAGAGAGAGAGAGAGAGAGAGAGAGAGAGAGAGAGAGAGAGAGAGAGAGAGAGAGAGAGAGAGAAGATGAATTAAATTACTGCAATTTGGGCTGCAAAAAAGCAGTGCACTCTTTGGCATGCTTAAGCTTTTTTATAAAAATAATTTTATTGAAGATTACACGGTACCGATAAAATGAGTATTGCTATGAAAAAGTGCAAGAAAAAAGGAGAAAGAAAGAAAAAGAAAAGAAAAGAAGTAATTTCCCCTTTCATCCCAGCAAGCATAAACAACTTTGATAACTTATCACCATCTCTTAAAATATATCACTCCCTTCTTCCCATATCTTACCTCATTCTCTATAATCAAGTCATCGAGACTATGCCTCATCATCCATTCCAATCAGCAAAAGGTCATTAAGGATTACCAGAAATAATATCTATTATAAATTTGATGTAATAAATTTACCCTAAATTCCTTCCTTTTACGTACATTTATACTTCATTGTCTGTTTTTAATCAAATTCCCCAAACCTCATAATTTAAATTCAAAAATCCAATAAAACTTACCAGGTTTAACCTTAAACAGATAAATCCAAAATGCAGCAAGCAACCTTTTCCACGCAGAGATAGTCCTTGATTTACAAAGGATTGCTTAGTGACCATTCAAAGTTACAACACACCTCCCCAGGGCTATGTATAACCTGAATTTGAAGTTCTGATAGCTGCCCCCTGCCTGATGGTAATGTAATCACATTTTGGGCACTTGGCAACTGGTCTGCATTGACAGCCATTGGCATTACCACGATTCACATTTCCCCCCCCAGAAACTGGGATTTACACCCATTGTGAACAATGGGTTTGCTTAATGACTGTGATGGGTTTGCTTAATGACTTAATGACTACTGCAATTTTTTTTGCAAAATTGGACATGGTCATATGACCTGCTTAATGACTCACCCAGCTTCTGACTCTAATTCCAGGCTCAATTACAGTTGTAAGTGGAGGACTACGTGTATAACTCTTATCCTTTATCAAAACTTTAAAACATCATCCAGACCTGATCAGAAAAAAATCCATTAAAACATGCCAGCGATAGCAACCTATCTATTTTAACCTTGGCTAAAAAAAAAAAAAATCAACTATGGCAGGAAAGGTTGTAAAATGGGGCAAAACTCACTTAAGAAATGACTTGCTTAGCAACATAAATTTTGGACTCAATTGTGGTCAACTTGAGGCTGGGAGGACCTTTTACACAAATCTGTATTGTGCACTGGTTGTGCCCATTCCTGGTTCAAGGAGTCCCACTTATGGTCAACTCATGCCCTGGTAACCTCCCAGTTGGACTATTGCAATGCCCTCAACATGAGGTTGCCCTTGAAGAGTATCCAGAAACTTTAGCTACTGAAAAATGTAGCAGTGCAAGCAGTCATGGGTGCCTCTGGTAGAACATACCTTACACCTCTGCTGTGCCAACTGCATTGATTAACAGTTTGTTTCTGAGCCCAATTCAAGGTGCTGGTATTGACCTTTAGAATCCTACATGGCATGGAACCAGGTTACTTGAGGGACTGGACTTTTCCTGCTTTCATCTGCCCACACCACCAGATCAAACAGAATGGGCATGTTGTGGGTTCTGTCATGTTTGGCGAGCTCTAGGTGATGAGCCTTTTCTACGATCGCCCCCATGGAATCTCCTCTACACCTGAAGTGTGGATGGCCTCATCACTTCAGAGCTTCTGAAGGTCCCTGAAGACCTGGGGATCCCAGGAGATAGATGAACTAGTGAGGTGGCTTCATTACTATTAACATCCCTTTGTCTATTCTTGTTTTAGCTGTTTTTATGGTTTTTAAAGCATTTAATATATGGTAATGATTTTAGATATTTATTTAATTTGCTGTATGTTGCTTAGTGTCACTTATTTGTGAGATGGGCTGCTATATAAATTAGATAAATAAAATATTTGTTATTCCAACTTCTGGTTACATGTTGATGCAGAAGAACCTTGAGCCTACCTAACCATATCTGCCTCAATTTTGCTGAGCTGGAACAATTATTGCTGTTCAAATATTAGAAAAAAAAATATTTGAAACATTCCTAGGATTAAAGAATTGACTTTGCATTAATTGATTTCAAACCACAGTAATTGGAATTTTATATACAGCATTTTTCTTCTCTGTCTACTGTAGCCCTGCATACCACCCAGAGGATTGATAGATGGGTCTTGGAAAACCATAGCAGGAAGGGAAGTTGGGGGAAATTGATGAGGCTGGCATGTGCATCTTAGTTTAGGACAAAAACAAAAGTTTTATGGTGTGAAAAAAAGCAAACCACATCTTTCTAATTAAATATCATCCAAGAGATGATCTAAATATCTAATTAAGCATCATCCAAGAAACAAAGAGGAAAAACACGGAATTTGTTTCCCATTGTACCATATAGGTAGTCCTCAACTTATGATCACAATTGAGCCCAAAATTTATGTTGCTAAGTGAGACATTTGTTAAGAAAGTTTTGCCCATTTTACAACTTTTTCTGCCATAGTTGTTAAGTGAATCATTGCAATCATTGCAATTGTTAAGTTAGTAACATGGTTGTTAAGTAAGTTTATCCATTGACTTTGCTTGTCAGAAGGTCACGAAAGATGATCACATGACCCCGGAACATTGCAACCATCCTAAATATGAATCAGTTGCCACGCACCTGAATTTTGATTACTTGACCATGGGGATACTGCAATGGTCGTAAGTGTGAAAAATGGTCATAAGTCACTTTTTTCAGTGATTGAACTTTGAACAGTCACTAAATGAACTGTTGTAAGTCAAGGACTATCCGTATTATGTTTGCAATATGATTCTGCCTGGCTTGCTTGTTCACATTTACTTAACTCCATTGTAATTTTTATAGTGCCTATTTTCACAAATAATGACACTAGTCTTGATCACATTATGTTCTTATCCCTACACATAGTGTAATAAGCTTGGCTATGTGCAGATCTGCATTTCTGTGGAACAATGAAATATAAACCTTTGCAGGGATCAGGGTAGACCACCCCAGCACTCATCATTCTATGAGCTACAGTTAAGTTAAAATAGTTGTGGTTTATTTTATTTTATTTGTTTAAAAATTATTCCCAAAGCATTGCTTGGCTCAAATGACATTCTCTTCTGCAGAAAGAAAGAATTATTTTACAATTTAAACACTGTTCTATTGCCTGCTGCCTTGTTCTCTCCTGCACCCTCTCTCTGTCACCTTTCTGAATATTTTTACTGTACTCAGTAAAACATAATCAAATAATAGTCTTTTGTTTGATCTCAATCAGAACAGTATACACTTCGGCATCATCAGGTTGATTAATTAATGCAGTTCCGACTGATGATATTTAATTCTTTGGAAGAATTCTTTGCATTTCTTTTTTATATAAGATCAAATGCTAATGCTTTGCTATATTCCTGTATCTAATCAAACTTAGATTAATTGTGCTCAATCAAAGTTCTCAGGTTCCTTCAATGACAAAGCCTAACAAAGCCTAACAAAGAATAAGAAGTTATTTAAGTTGTGTAATGGGAGCTGACAAGAGGATTTTTTGAGACAATCTTAAATTTTATAACAATAACAAATCTTTTCAGAAATGGCTTGAACATCAGACTGAGGCACTGTCTAGACAGAAGGCTTCAAGTATTGCCAACTTTTTAAAAAAATTCTGCTCTTCCAGGATGGATTTTTTTCTAGGCTAAGTAAAGAGGCAGAAGAAGCTGTGAGAACTTTTGTGAAGTTTTCAAGTAGAAGATAAGGTTGCTGGACCACTCACAAATAAAGACCGGCAATTGCAATAACAAAGAATGTCTGTAACTAATTTCCTTCACATTTAATATCAAGTACATTAAATTTCAGTGGGTTTTTTTTTTAGATACCATGTTTTCCCCAAAATAAGACCCAACTGGAAAATAAGCCCTAGCATGATTTCTCAGAACGCTCATAATATAAACCCCACCCCAAAAAATAAGCCTCAGTTAAGATTGTCAGCCCGACGGCCGCATTTAGTACCGTATTTCCCTGAAAATAAGTCCTAACTGGAAAATAAGCCCTAATGTGCCTTTTGGAGCAAAAATTAATATAAGACCCGGTCTTATTTTCAGGGAAACACGGTGTGTACCTGAACTATTGATATGTCATTTTAGGCACTGAAATCCTCCAGAGAAGCTAGAATTTTGGCCATAAGGCTAAATTCTTCCACTCCCATTGATCTAACTAGTACAGTTGGCCTGCTGTTCAAAAATTCTGAAAAATGTAGTTCTAAACTAGTTGGAAAGCTCTAAATTTGGAAAGGCAAAATAGAGCATTTCAAGCTACTATTATTTGCCTAATGGAGAAATATGTTAGAGACAGATATAGAAAGCAATCTATAAATTACTTCAGACCTCAGATGATTTTTGTCGCTGAAATTTGTGGGACCTTTTCTACAGTTATGAAAATCAGCTCCGACCCTGTTGAAAATTTAATCAATAAATGAGGAATGAGGTTTATAGATTCTTCCTCTGCCTCTTTTTTCACATTTAGGTCAAGCAGGTGTTGCTTCTTATTCTATTGATTTAATGATCTCTGCTGCCCATATTGTGTTCATACACTTAGCAACTTAGTCAATGGCTTCCAATTTGAGATGGAAATACTCACATAATTAATTATCTACTTAAAAGGTTAGCCATTGATAGAGTTATTGATACTTTGCTGCTCTCCCATCAATAAAGCACAGCTGAATTATGTGGATGTGACTGATCTAAAACTGAAGAAAGCAATGCCTGGCCACCAAATAGTTAAGCCATTTTTAAAATCTATTTCTGTTTCATTGGGTATTTATGAATAAATAAACAGGCTCTATGACTTGCAGAGTGGGATGGAATTTATAATTAGCTTAAAAAACCCACCCAACAAATAAACCCAAAACAAACAATAAATTCAACCCACACACATACATTAAGCTGAAGTGGTAAATAGGAGTGAAGATATACAACACAATAGGATTCCCAGCTCAGATAATAGAAGATAAATGTTCTCAGTCAGCTAAATAAAGATGCAGAGCACTCTACTTCAGCATGAAAATGTGTTTTTTTTTAATGTTGGGTCTCTAAGATCTGAAAAGGATGTTAGTTAGTGATATTATCAGTTGAATTGATTGATGTAATATCTTCACCTTATGGTGTAGGGGTCCAAAAGATAACATGGTGTCTTAAGCCTGCAAGCATTGTCCCTTAATCATTCCAGAGAATAAATAACCAATTTTGAGTTGATGGTATTAAGGTATGACATAGGTGCTAAAGTCTCTGCAGAGTTAAAGGCAGGCATTTTGCATTTTATCTTATTCCTCAAATAAACTCAATAATTTATCTCTTATCGAGTTTGTAAAAAAAGAAACATTTAGCTAATGGCCCGCAGGTTGTCCACTCCTTTATACAGGATTGCAATTTTTTCAGTCTTGAGAACTAGATAGATTGTGTACCGGTAACTTGAGATCTACCAGGTAGTCCTTGACTTACAAACATTAATTTAGTGACTGAAATTATGATGCACCATAAAAGAAATTATGATGGCACAACAAAGTGACTTATAACAGGTTCTCGCACTTATGAACTGTTGGAAGTCAGCACCCACCCATCCTCCTAGAGAAAGAAATACTTTGGGGGATATTAAAAAGGACACAATATTATATTTTCCCAAAGGAATAATGAAAAATCTTAGGCAAAGACAGCCCCAGTTCTCCCTCCCCCAAGCAGAAACCAAGCAGGCCAGCTTTTAGAAATGAAAATTTGATAATCCTTTCAGAAAGACTGGAGCCAGGAAGCTTGGAGCTGATGGGATTAGAAAGACAACGATCCTTAGAACCAACAACCCCTCACCCATCCAACACAGGACATAGCCATCAGCCACAGCCACAGGGAAGCAGGACATGACCTTTAGGACATAATAGGATTAACCCATCACCATCAGAATATCAAAAGGGGACACTGAACCTCAGATCAAAGTTCATGCCACAGGAACAGGAAACAACCTCAAACACAAAAGCCCAAGAAGGTACAAAAACCCACCACTCCCAGCTACATGTGTCAGCTGCTCCAGAGCCACATGTCTTGTGGTTCTGTTCTTCAATAAACTATAATCTTCTTTATAAAGCAGTCTCCATTTTGTTTATTCCCGGCTTGGACTGGACCCTGATGAAGATTTTTCTTTCAACAGAACATTGCGGCATCCACTCAGTCATGTGATTGTGATTGGCACATGGCAATGGCTTGCATTTATAAGAGTAGCAGCATGCCAAGGTCATATGACTGCTACTGTATTTGCAACCTTGTCCTATGCCTTCCAGCAAGCAAAGTCAAAGGGGAAGCTAACAAGGAAGGTAGAAAATGCCTCAAGTAAGAATTGTGGTAATTTGCTTAACAACTATGGAAAAAAGATTGTAAAATCAAGTGTGGTCACATGCAGCTTCATGACTGCACTGCTTAACAACATTTTTTTCATTCTCATAACTTAAGGTCTACTTGTTGCTACATATGGATTTGAACATACACGTACACAACACATGCAACCACATATCACTAATGCCACACATTGCCCTCCACAAGCATATATTTTACTCCAGATTTCCAACAATGCTGGTTCAAATGACTAATTTCCTAGAGCTATGTTCAAGAAGTCTGTGACTCAACCATAAGGGAGCCTGCCCATTAGGTCACAAATCATGATGGTTGTTAAATGAGGCAACTATGTCATTGCCTCACTTAACGATTCCTCTCCCCTATGCTGTCATTATGTGATTATGTGGATCATTAAGCAGATCATAGGGTGCTTCAGGGATTGGGGAGGCCCTGGGAGTTCTAGTGTAGGTCCACCTAGGCCTGCCTATCCTGGGTCTCTCAAGGCCTCTTCTACCCCCTAGTTATCTTGTGCTCCAATTCCCACTCCTCACGGACCCCACAGGTCTTGGGCCTGTTTTCCTCCACCATGGGATCCCTGCAGGCCCACCCCCTCCTTCACACTCACACTAGCCATCTATCGCACACTTTTATCTTTCGAAGAGCTATGATATTCACATTGAGGAAGGTGGGCAGGCCACTCCATTCCTCGGTGTCCCTGGGCCGCATGGCATTGTTCTGGAAACAGCCACCATTTTCAGAGCAGCCACAATTCATTGAGGCTTCTCCGAAAATGGTAGCCAGTTCTGGGATACCCTATATGTCTGTGATACTCTCCCTGAATGTGGAGGGATGGAGCAGCCAGCTCTTCTTTCCTAATGTGAGCTCTGGAGCCCAAGGCCTTCTCAAAGGAGGGGGAGGGGGGTAAGCAGGCACAAGGTGTGTGGGGGACCTGGTAGAGTGGGATGGGGGAGAGATAAATAGAGGGTTGTTGTCATATCCCTGGAGTTAGTCATAAGGGTGAATGACTGCAGGGGTGCTGCAGTGGCTATAACTTTGAAACTGGGTCTATGGTAACTTTGAACAGCTGCTAAATTACCAGTCTTAAGTTGAAGACTAACTGTAGTACACCGGTCATCTGGCTGGTGAAAAATAAGGGGAATTTTTGCTAGCTAATTGCTAATGTTGACTCAGAAACTATACAATCCTTTCCTATAAGTACAGATAACCTCTGATCAACTCCCAATAGAAAAACTGCTTACACTTCCCCCTTATCTGTATATGCAGTGTTAGTTCAATGAGGTTATACAAACATACTTCATCTCACTGAGCACACCCCTGAGCTTATTGGGAAGTGTAATAGATCCTCCTCTTTCCAGCAAGAGGATTCAAAGACCAGAATCACTGGCTAGTGAGTCCAAACGGGGAAGATTCTCCATGAAATTAATGCCTTGCCCATATACTCCATATAGCTGCTCTCAGATCTTACTTTCACTAACCCTTAGAAAAAATGGAAATGTTCTGATAGCCAACCAAAAAACAGGAAAATCTGTTCTTTGCACGGCAGTCTAGTATGGCAGCATGGTCCCTTGTTTCCACCTAATCTTTTCCCTCCTGACTTGAGCTGAATGTGTAACAGGACTGCTTGTGCACTGTTAGTGTTTTATTTTAACAAGGAGAGCAATGTCCTTCTTATGCTTAAATCTGTGAGTCTCACTGCTGCACTGAGCAGCCAGGTAAAATCTAATTCTAACAAGAGCTTGATTTTTCTGCTCAATGGGTTTTGATTCCCTGTTGTAAGGCTGTTTGCTAATTTCCTGGCTGCCTGTTTCTGACATCTATAACCCAACATAACATACAAAACAAGGGAAAGGGCTTTTTTAAGGGTCTTGAACAAAAACTAAAGAAAGGAAAGCAGAAGCAGTTGCAGAAGTCTCAATTTCGCAATCATGGAAAGCTATCCAGGGTTGAACAGTTTTAGTGAAATGTGCCAGTTTTGAAAATAGAGTCGACTAGAACAGAGATTCTCAAACTTAATTATTCTAGGTTTTCTGCAGCCTCAGCGAGGGTGTAAAAGAGCTTTACTGAAAAATCTTGGATATTTTATAAAACTCCCCATCCATTTTTCACAGAAGGACATATGTTGGGAGGAAATATAATCAAGAGCCGTGGTGGCGCAGTGGTTAGAATGCAGTATTGCAGACTAATTCACTGTTCACTGGCAGGAGTTCGATCCTGACTGGTTCAAGGTTGAACTCAGCCTTCCATCCTTCCGAGGTCGGTAAAATGAGGGCCCAGTTTGTGGTTGCAATATGCTGACTCTGTAAACCACTTAGAGAGGGTTGTAAAGCACTGTGAAGCGGTATATAAATTGGCTATTGCTATAATATGAAAGCCTCTTTGTTTCCAACTGGGTAATGGGACTAGTGGGTTGTCCTCACTTTATGACCAGTAGAAGATAACTAAAAGGCATCTTATCCTTCTCCTCAAAGATTCTTCAGATCCAAACCTCCTTTTCAGCAATATATGAAATTTAATGTGACTTGACTGACTTTATGTGATCACCTTTGGATTCCAGGCAGCGACAAAGAGTGGCTCTTAGGAAAAAGTTGTAGACTCTTTACACATTAAAAAAAAATGAAAAATTTCCTCTGCCATCTTGCAGAGTCATAGAGTAAATCTGAATCCCTAAACTGACCCGAAGAATTTTGTTACCAAACAAGAACATTATTTTAAGGCTACGATTAATTTTAAAACATTAAATGCTAACACAAGCAATAAAATAGCAGACGTTTGCAGATCTGCACATTGCTTGTCAATATACTTCAGTGTTGGAGTATCATGCCCCCCTCATTCTGTGCAAGGGAGGGCATTTTGTACCACTTGTGGTAAAGAATTAAGAGAGCAAAACAGCAGGAAGGCAATATTCTTTTTCAGGGCTAATACGGGTGGTCCTTAAGGACCACAATTGAGCCCAACATTTCTGCTGCTAAGTGAAATATTTGTTAAGTGAGTTTTGTCTCATTTTACAGTCTTCCTTCCATAGTTGTTAAGTGATTCACTGCAGTTGTTAAGTTGGTAATATGATTGTTCAGTGAATCTGGCTTCCCCATTGACTTTGATTGTTAGAAGGTTGCAAAAGGTAATAAAATGACCTTGGAACACTACAACCATTATAGATACGAACCAGTTGCCAAGCAAAAAAGCCAGGAGATAGATATCTAAATATCTCTCTCTCTCTCTCTCTCTCTCTCTCTATCTATCTATCTCTATCTTTCTATTGTAAATCTATATCTATACACACACACACACACATACATACATACATACATACATACATACATACATACATACATACATGCATACACGCATACATTTTCCCTGCTATTGTACCCACACTTTTCTGTTTCAGGAGAGTAATTCCCAATCATTTTCCTTCCTGTGAGTGGGTTTTTCTAGATGTATACAGGTAGTCCTTGACTTATGACTGCAATTGAGCCCAAAATTTCTGTTGCTAAGTGAGATATTTGTTAAGTGAGTTTGGCCCCATTTTGTGACCCTTCTTGCCACAGTTAAGTGAATCACTGCAGTTGTTAAGTTAGTAACACAGTTGTTAAGTGAATCTGGCTTCCTCACTGACTTTGCTTGTCAGAAGGTTGCAAAAGATGATTGTATGACCCTGGGACACTGCCACTGTCATAAATATGAGCCACATGAACTTTGATCACATGACCATGGGGGAATGCTGCAAAGGTTGCAGCTTTGAAAAATGGTCACCAGTCACTTTTCTCAGGGCCACGGTAACATCAAACAACCACCAAAGGAATGTTTGTAATTCAAGGACTACCTGCAGTGTCTTTCCACTTTCTTTTGCAAGTAAAGTGTCTGCAATTCTGGCTGGTTTCTGAAGAACAACAGGAGATACAGTCCCAAGCCTACATTTGATGTAGTAACTATGATAAGTGGGAAATCTTCCACCTCGTAAGTGTGGAGGCTGCTTCAACATTCCAACATCAGTTTGGGTGTTGCTGTCATAACTGCATTTACTTTTGGAGGCAGTCCTGTGCTGCACAAATTCTTAGCTTATGTTTGAGTAAGTTCAACGGGACTTGATATCTTCTTACAGGGATAGGTGGCAACCCTCCAAAGTCGCCTTGCTTTGGAAAGCATCATGCCACTTCATTTATTTACACTTGGCTATGTAGAGAGCTGGGCATGGGAAGGGGGGGGAGTTGGAGAAGGGGAAAGGAAGGAAAGAACAGCTAGTCCTCATCAAAGTGGGCCAAAGGGCCTTCACACTTTCATCAGTGAGGCCAAAGGGCTAAGAGCACATTTCTTGGTTGAAAGCTGCCCTACTTTTCTGAAAAATGACTCCTTGCAGCTCTATCAAGTTACAGATATTTTTTTTGCTTTGAGATCCAAAACACATACAGTTCTTGTTGTATATCTAACAACAGTGGGGCAGGGAAATAATTCAGTTTCCAGCTAATGTATGGGTTGGGTGGGGAGGTGGGACAGGCACAGAACGTGTTGTTTGGAAGCTATAATCTGCTTCCCTTGGGAAAAATCATGCTGACAGAGATCCAGTTGAAAACCTTGGATGGAAAGGATTTTTTTTTAAAAAAATTCTGATCTCTCACTGCAGTGGAAATTCATTGTACATACGTGGACAAGTGGTTTCCATTATTTTTTAACTGCTGTGGTGGATAAACATAAGAAATTGATTCTATCTCATTTAGGATGTTGAACTCTTCTGGACAGAAAAACTCAAATATTCAACCTAGGGAGAAAAAAACTTCTTTAATGGTTGAAGGGAAAATAAAATCAACTCGCCCACAGAACTGGAGCCAAACCCAAACTACTGCTATGTCCAAGCCAAAAGGAAATAACATATGGTTTCAAGTTCAGAAGCTTTTGTTGTGAAATTTACAGCTGTAAAATTTGCCTAAAACAGTATAATCACCTCAAGTCAAAGCCAGGGGCAACGGGAGAAATGAGTCTGGTATGTATTGTAAACTCAACAACATATATCTTCAATTGTGGCTTGAAAATCATAAATTCCTACATTGGGAGATTTCAACAGCCCCTCCACCTAAGTTTATCAAAACCAAGTGTGAAAACTGTGGGGTTCTTGGTGCTCTCTGAGCTTGTTTTCTTGCAGGCATTTCATTATCAAATTAGGTGACATCATCAATGCTAATAGGGACTGAAGTCTCCTTTCTTTTTATATACCCCGTTTCCCCAAAAGTAAGGCTTACCCTGAAAATAAGCCTTAGCTTGATTTTTGGGGGTGGGCCTAATATAAGCCCTACACCAAAAATAAGCCCTAGTTTTGGGGCAAGGCACACACTTAAAAATCAAGCTAGGGCAGGAGATGGGGGTGTGGATCTGCCCCACACACCCTGCACCCACTTACCTTGCAGCCAGGGCTCTACTTGCTGGCCTACTTCTTCTGTGGCATCTTCTGCAGCCAGGCCTGCATTTCTCAGTCACAGGCCTTTCTGGAAGGCCACTGCACCCAAGAACCAAGCTATAGATTCAATCCATAGCTCGGTTCTGCAAGACCTCTGCTCGGTTCTCGGCTGCATAGGCCTTCTGGAAAAGCCTGACTGCAATCAATCAATCAATTTATTATTACAGCCAAAGGCCAACACATAAGTTAAACATTCAAATAAAACAAAATTAAACAGAACCAACACAAGAAGACAGCAATATATTACAATTAATGATGTAATCAATGGGTGACCAAGGTCTGCCTAGTTTTACAGACAGTATAACAAAAACTAGCTACCTTCAGAAAAACTGAATCATACTGACCTGACAATAAAAATACATTGAGTATAGTCTAATGCTGGATAAAAACACGTAATAAAATTAATTATAAAAGATTATTAAAAAGATCTAAAATGTTTATTTATGTTTCTGGCGAATCCCCAATGCTGCTGCACAGAATCTAGCCACCTGCGCTGTGACCACTGCCTGCTCGTCCTTAAGCAGCCACTGGAGATAAATACTTTCCGAACGACCAGGATACCTATCAATTATGGGGAGGATATGGTTTTTCCGAATAGCTCTATAGAAGGAACATGGAACGAGTATGTGTCCAATGGTCTTCACCTCTCCTGAGCCACAGGAGCAGAGTCTTTCAGCCAATGGTGTCTTTAAACCTGACTGCAAAATGCAGGCCAGAATCCAGCTGCAAAATGCAGCTGCTCCTTCGGCTGCAGAACAAGTGGACTGGCTGAGCTGGGCTGGGCTGTCAGTCTTGGAGATGAGTAAGATATCCCTTGAAAATAAGACCTGGTGCCTCTTTTGGAGGCAAAAAAAAAAAAGACTCCGTCTTATTTTTGGGGAAACACAGGTACTAGTGCAGGGGTGTCAAACTCACAACATCACGTGACGTGTCGCGACGTATCATGATTTCCCCCCCATTGCCGGAGCTGGGGTGGGCGCGGTTTCGGCATGATGCATCTGGCCCACAGGCCGGCAGTTTGACACCCCTGCACTAGTGGCTTGCCTTCAATGTCCGTGGGAGTGTTCTTGGTGGTTTCTTGAATAGGCTTGTTTACTGTTTGTTTGTCTGCATATCCCAGTCAAGGAACTACCAACACAGACAAAAAAAAAAGCTAACAGCAAACAACAGCTGAATCAAGGAACCACCAAGACCACTTTCACCAACACTGACAGGGCAAGACACTAGTATATAAAATGAGAGCAAATTCCACTCCTTCTGCACTGATAATGTTACCTAGTTTGGTAATGAAACATCTGCCAAGAAAACAACCAAGATACTAAGGACCCCACAGTTGAACCTTGAGCTACAAATATTCTCTCCTACCAAGCACACTTTTAGAAAGGTTTTTCATCCTCTTGTAGCTTGATAAGAACATTTGGAGTTTCACAGGAGAGGGGAGGAATGAGAAGAATTTGTTCAGTGTGAAAACCAGAATACACTCATTCTTCAGCAGCACCTTGCCAAGTATTTAAATTATGTTGGTTTAAGACCACTTTATATGCTCTTGCTACTATGTAAATACTACAAATATTACATTTTTCTTCAATAGTTTGAGAGTCACTTCCCAGGTGTCTGCTTTTGAGAAGGAACTACAGCTTTCCTTTGGATTATTTCTAGACATTCTGAATGTTTGTTTTCTATTGTGAAAAGATAGCAGTGGTCTCCTTTTAATCTGTTTTAAACCAGTTGGGAAGTATTAATTAGGCAGCATTTACAATGAAAAGGATGTCTTTTCTAGATACTGAAAGAAGGAACACTGAGTGCTCCTGAGAGGACTACAGATCAGGTCTGTGTAAATTATTCAATGAAGCACTTTGGCCATGAGCAAACCGGCCTCTGAATCTGCTACAAAACAGTTCTAGAAGTAGAAGAGGTAGCACTGCTGATTCTGGACTTTTTCTAGACATATACAGGAAACTACATAGCAATTTCAACATGCCTGAAATCCTCAAGTGGCTACACAGAGCCCAGAACAGTATACAGTTAGTTCTTCACTTACAGCAGTTTATTTAGTGATTATTCAAAGTTACAACGGAACTGAAAAAAGTGACTTATGACCGCTTGTCACGCTTACGACCAATGCAGCATCCCCATGGTCAAGTGATCAAAATTCAGATGGTTTCCCCACAATAGCCCTGAAAAGTGAGTTGGGCTGAGAGAGTGACTGGCCAAAAGTCCCCCAGTCAGTTTTCATGCCTAAAGCAGGGCTAGAACTCACAGTCCCCTGCCTTCTAACCTAGTGCCTTAACCACTAGACAAAACTGGGTCTCCAATTCTTCAATGCTAGGATGGAGTAGCTTGCTATATTCTAACTCACACCAAAGTGTCTCAGTTCAAACATGATTTTTTTAAGCCAGTTTGGAGTCAAGTCAGAATGAACATGACTTGACACTTCATCAGTGTAAGGGAGAGATTGGTCAACTTGACTGAGTGGTCATGTTTTAACTCCGGAATAAAAAAAAACTGAGTTGTTTTTTCTATACCTTTGATAATGTGTACATGCCTTTGGTTTTTTTGTATTTTTAATGTTTCTTCTATTTTGGTATAAAGCAAATTAGATTTATGTTTTTTAAAAAGCAATTATATGGCTCTCTTTATTAACTGTTTATATATTTCAGTGTCATATATTTTGTTTAATGACACACAAATGTTCTGCCCTTGCCCTCTGGATTTTGAAAGTCTCAGTCAAATGGCAGGAAGTTGACCTTGAAGGCAGTGGCAGAAGTGAAAGTAGATTTTTCTAGTGGCCTTGGAAAGTGCATTGTGGGAAATAGCATTTCATTGTTCCCCAAAACAATGGTTCAGAAGTCCTGTCTGAAAAAAAATGACTGAAAGGCATATTTATAGCTTTACTACACAGATTCTAGAGGTCATATTCATTCAGTACCTGGTGAGAAACTGGCATTGTTCCCACCACTGAGAAATGTTTCATTGCATACAGGAACCACATGAGCCTCTGAACAATAATGTTGTTTTATTTTTCTCATGCCTTGATTTTGCCATGGTGGTTTCAGTTATGTGTGCAAAAGGAAATTTAGTTTATCACCACTTACTCTTGCTGCCAAGCCACAAAGCAAATCAGCAAGAATCACTTTAGGGGGTGTCCGACTTTGGCAACTTTAAGTCTTGTGGACTTCAATTCCCAGAATTCTCCAGAAAACCATGCTGGCTGGAGAATTCTGGGAATTCAGGTCCATGAGGCTTAAAGTTGTCAAGATTCAACACCCCTGCTCTAGATAATACACACACACACAGAGAGAGGGAGAGAGAGATAAATGCACATACACACAGTATTAATTTGCTTTCATATATAGAGAATGGAGAATAGAACAGAGCTGAGGACCTTGGAGGTCTTCTAGTCCAGCTCCCTGTTCAAACAGGAGAACATATACCATTTCAGACAACTGACTGTAGCCTCTTCTTAAAAACCTCCAATGATGGAGCGCCCACAATTTCTGAAGACAAGCTGTTCCACTGGTTAATTGTCCTCACTGTTAGGAAGTTTTTCCTTAATTCCAGGTTGCTTGTCTCTTTGATTAGTTTCCAACCATTGTTTCTTGTCCTGGCCTTGGAGAATAATTTGACCCCTCTTTTTTGTGGCAGCCCCTCAAATACTGGAATATTGCTATCATATCATCCTATTTCTTCTTTTCTTTAGACTAGCCAAACCCAAATCTTGCAGCCGTTCTTCATCTGTTTTACTCTCCATGCCTTTAATCATCTTAATTGCTCTTCTCTGAAAGTTTTCCAAAGTCTCAACATCTTTTTTGTAGTATGGTGACCAAAATTGGTTGCAGTATTCCAGGTGTGGTCTTAATAGGGTTTTATAAAGCGGTAGTAATACTTCACATGATCTTGATTCTATGCCTCTGTTTATACAACCCAGGATTGTATTAGCTTTTTTGGCTGCTGCTGCACACTGCTGGCTCATATTCAAGTGATCATCCACTAGGACTCCAAGGTCCCTCTCACAGTTACTGTTTTTGAGCCAGGTCTCACCTAATCTGTACTCATGCCTTTGATTTTTCCTTCCTAAATGTAAAACTTTGCTTTTCTCCCCATTAAAATTCATTTTGCTGAATAGGGCCCATTGTTCAGGTTTGTCAAGATCTTTTTGGATCCTGAGCTTGTCTTCTGAGGTGTTGGCTATTCCTGCCAGTTTAGTGTCATCTGCAAATTTGATGAGTTTCCCTTCTATTCCCTCATCTAAGTCATTTATGAAGATATTGAAGAATACTGGGACTAAGACAGAACCTTGTGATACCCTACTGCTTACTTCTCTCCATGTGGACGTAGTACCATTGAGGACTACTTGTTGAGTACGGCTTGCCAGCCAGCTACAAATCTATCTGATGATGTTGTCTATTCCACATTTTTCTAGCTTACCAAGAAATAGGTTGTTGTCTACTTTGTCAAATGCCTTACTGAAATCTAAGTATACTATGTCCACAGCATTTCGCTGGTCTACTAGTTTAGTCACTTTATCAAAGAATAAAATGAGATTGGTTTTGCATGATCTGTCTTTAACAAACCCGTGCTGGCTACTAGTTATAACTTTGTTTGCTTCTAATTGTTCGCAGATCTGTTTTTTGATTATCTTTTCAAGGATCTTCCCAGATATTGATGTTAGACTGATTGGTCTGTAGTTTCCTGGGTCTGTTTTTTTTTTCTTTTTTTGAAGATGGAAACTACATCAGCTCTTTTCCAATCCTCAGGTACCTCCCTGGTGCTCCAGGAGTTTTGAAAGATATGGTGCAATGGTTCTGAGATAACATCTGCCAGCTCCTTCAGAACTCTGGGATGTAATCTGTCAGGTCCCGGTGAATGTATCTTATCTAAGCTACATAGCTTCACATTATCCAAATGAACACTAATTTGCTTTTCCTCCATATTTTGGCAGCTTCAGAAATTTTCTTTCCCACCTAAATGTTTGTTTTCAAGTTCTCAAGTACAATTTTCATGGGGGTGGTGGAGGGGGGGAGAAAAAGCCCTTAAGAAATGGTGGAATAAAAATGGATATGACTTGGTCTATATATAGAAGAAACACTTTAGTTTTCACTGTTTTTTTTAGCAGAAGCAATTCTTTATTCTTAAGAGGAATCTCCATTGCTTGGCAGGCATATTCATTTCCTTTTTGAGGAAGGGGAATAAGGCAACTATTACCTAAGAGTGTGAATTTAAAATATAGAAAAGCCATCTCATAGGGTAAAATGATTGGGAAAAAAGAATCCCTAAACAGTATATGTCAAGTGAATTTTTAAATGCAATTCAAAATAATCAAACTCTTTCAAAAATAACAAATTTTCTATTAAAAATAACCCAGGGATTTTAGTCAAAATTAATAAGCAGTTCCATTCTAGAGACACAGCTTCATTCACCAACTGTTTTCAGAAACCCTCACTTTCTGAATTGAGAGGATATATTAATACTTTTTATTAGAGCCAGCGACATTAATAATTTAAAAATATAGCCCGAAGAGTTATCTCAGTGTTTTGAGTTGTGCTCATTGAAGTCAACAGAGACAGTATAAAAATACAGTGAAGCAGAATGCAATGAGAAAAAAAATGTATGCAAGGGAACTCAGATATTTTGATTTTGGTAAAATCTGTACTAAAGACTGCTATAGCTATCGGTTCTTCTGAGCTCAAACCCAAGGCCATGATTCAGAATGATATCATCATTGACAATATCAAAAAACCACAGAAAAGAAATGTTGAACAAGGTTGTGCTCCTTTATTCATCTTCATCAACTACTATTGTGACAACAACAGTTCCCAAACCAGGCTTAAGCCTGTATGATAATGGATCTGAACAAACAGCATCATTCAGGATTACCTAGAAATGAGAATTCAACCTTCACTTCAGGATGGTAAATGTGAGACATCAAACTATTTTTTAAGCAACTGAGAAACACACCATACCTCAAGAAGTGTTAATCCGTTCAAATCGGTACTCAAATCTATCAGACTTCACAAGCTGGGTTTGGCAGCTGCCCAGATAACGAATTAAGGATTTTGGTTTTCCAGATATTGACGCCAAGAAGCACATACTCAAAGGAATCTATAATAATTGATTAAAATGTTGCACCATTCTTTTGGTTTGTCACACAATGGGCAACCAATCTGACATGGTCATGAATAGTTTATCTGTATTAAATTTGTAAATTGGTAACAGATTGCAGTATTATACAGTTTACACTATTATATTCTAGAACTGAGCAAATAAAAAATTAGCAGTAAACTAACATTATTTCACCACCATTAGTTTCAAAGACTATAAATGCTTTATTAGTGTCTTTTTATACTCATTTCCATTTGCACTGCAGCCATTGTTACTATCTTCATTGTTACCATCTTATTTTTCTAAAATTTTCTAAATTCTAAAAAAAAAAAAAAGCTGAAAATACATGGCCACCAAAACTCAGCCATTTTGTACCTGCATGTCATTTGTGTGATTGCTAGGGCCTAGAATTCACAAAAACAATGATAGGGATTATCTACAAATCACGAACCATCATTTGTCATCTTGAGCACAATGAAATGTATGGGACAATTGTGAGGTGTTTGAAAAAAATAATACAGTTTCAGTCTACAGTATTTGCAAACACTATATGGAAAACCAGGCTTATGAGTGGAAAACCAAGCCTGGTAAGACAGGGACATCCACAGTTACACTGAAAGTATATATATATATCAGAAAGAGAAATAGCAGAGGAAGTATGAAATCAGGGCAATCGTCTAGCAGAAAATTGAGAGTTCTGGAGATCTGCAGGACAGAAGGGCCATCAGAGAGATAAATGATCAGTATGCTGACAGAGGATCAGCATGCAGTCAGAATCCTAATTCTATCAAGATATAAACACAAGGTTGTATACATTAGAAAATGATTGATTCTTAATTTAAGGGAGGGCAAAAGACAATCTGCCCTCCAAACCTGGTGAACTCATTTGAAAGAGGTTAACCAGCCTTTCTTCATCCAGCCAGAACTTGACGAGGCAAACAAGATGCTATTTCTCTTCCCTGATTAAGTCACAAATAAAACATCCTGCCTTGTGAGCTGATTTTGTAAACTGGATTTGTCAAGAAATCCTTATTACAACATATTTTACTGACTTTGTTTGTGTATTTTCTTTATAAGAGTGCCAAGCCAAAATAATCAAATCATATACCTTAAAAGATTATGAAGCTTTTAATCAGGAAATGTTGCCCAGCGTTAATCAAATGGTAAAATGGGAATTAGGAATTGCTCATTGCCAAAAAAAAACAAAAAACCCAATCTCAAAGAAGTATCACCACTTCCTTAGAAAAATTGTATCAGTCTTAAAAAACAAAACCAAACCCACAACTACTATGAAACTATAGGTAGGGGGAAAAGGAGACAAATGCGTTGTGACATTGTATACAAAACACTTAGAAATTTCTGTGCAACATTGCAATGCAAATATGAAAAGGCAGAGTTTACATGACAATATCACAATGTACATTTCCTGATTTTGGCTCCATTTAGCAATGGACAGCTATGTGTTCAACTGAACCTTTACAAGGAATATTACACAGTAACCTTATTTTCTGCATATTAGGTCATAATGTGGTCTGGAAGGCTACAGCTGCTTCCAAAACCTCACATCTGGTAGAGATTTAGGAGGAATTAACTTAGGAATTAACATTTTTTTTCAAAAAAAAAAAGTTGAAAGAACTAAAGGAAATTGATCTTAAATATTTTCATGATCTTTGGAATAATGAACAGGAACATCCTGTTTGTATATATCAGTGGCTTCAAAGAATGTGAAATTATCTCTTTCAACATTTGTTTATACATATGTCAAACACATCAGGGAATATTTAATAATAAATCCAATTTCCAAAGTCCTATAAAAAGATAATGACTGGTTTTGTAATAACCATTACTTTTTTTGTGTGGGAGACACCAAAATAGAGATAGAAGCTCTACAGCTACATAAACTAGTTCAAATATCAGAACATCACTTTATGGTGATGTTCTGGAGCATGGTGATTTTTCCATGATAATTTTAAATCACTTCAGAGGATCTCTGCTTTAGCCAGAGATCCCTCCTAGCTTTCTCTGCAGAGCATAACCTACCTGCTTTCTACAAAAGAATACTGCTCTCTAGTGGAATCTGGATAAAAATTCTATGACCTCACTTACCTTGTGTGTATCTGCAGATGATAACCCTGCTTGAGCTGGTTCGGGAGAGAGTGTCCAACTAATGGCAGAAAATACCTTGGTGGTATTTTTTGTGCTTTCTGTAAGGGCTTCATTGATTGGCAGGTAAAAGCAAATGAAACTTTGAAAGATATAACCCTGATCAGCTGTCAACAACTAAGCAACAAAATAATATGGAAGAAACAGCTAAAGAAAATGCCTCAAAAATCAGCATATTTCTTTTGACACAATGTCAGTAATGAGGTGGTTGCAATTGGAGAGTCACTCTCACTGTAAGTTTCTTTCTTTGCCAATCAAAGCATTGCAGGATATTTTCTTCCTTTACTTATTTCACACTTTAAAAAAAAAAGGGGGGGGACCCCACTCTACAGCTGTTTTATAAACCATAACTAGTAGGTCCTTCTTTATTTCCTCCTCTAAACACAAGATCAAGGAGAAAGAGTCTGGAACTAATCACGATTTAATTTGCCTAGGAACTCATAATAATTTAACTTGCATAAGGTTAATTTGAAAGTGATTAATAGCAGCATTTATAGAGCTGGAAATTTTTAATAACATTTCACTCAGGAATTTATGGTGCTAATATTTCATAGCCAGGAACTCTATTGGTGTTGCAGTATTGTTTATTTTGCTGTTGCGCACACATACACACGACCAATTGCTTAGTAAATTGCTCACTCCAGCAGCAGATGTGTTGCCAAAACAAGTGTAGCATATTTTATTTTCTACCTTCTGGATTCACTGTAGATATCCTACAGCTCGGGATGGACAGGGTAAGGGAATCAGGGCCTTGAAAGCTTTATTTGTTACCACAATTTCTATACACTTGTGGAGCAGGCTCTCTGGACACATGTTTCAAGTGCGTACATGTAGCAGAAATGAAATAAGTATGGTATGCAACGAGCTGCAGAAGATGCATTCCAAAGTGACAGCTTTGAAGTATCAGAGGGTTTAAGCCAGAAAAGTCTTGTGGGAAGATTTATTTTCCAAATGTCCTTATCCTTAGGCAGTCAGTAGAGATTTTCTGCCTCTCCATGTATATATACATTAAACATACACAGCTTTCATTTTGGGAAGGCAAATAAAGTCATAGTAGATTACTACAGAAACTTGCTTACTATAAAATCACTTGGTCCAAATGCCAAGCACAAACTATTTTAATATGCTGTAAGTAGAGTAGCTCAGGGAAAATGTTTTAAAAGCCATCCTTTATAAAGCTTCTATGCCAGAAATTCAAGAAAAGAAATAGATGATGCAAATAAATCCCAAGAGTATTTTCTTCTTCTTATTCTACATTGGTAATTGGTATTAAGTGAGCCTCTATGATGGTTTTGATATCATTGGGATTAAAACTCCAGTTCTTCAGCTCCATGGGAAGAGACTATTAGTTCTCCTGCTTCAAGGATGCTATAAAACCTCTTGCAGCTAGAATATATATTTGCTTCTTGAACAGATTTGGGGAAGGGAAGACTTAATGTTAACTTCATATTTGTACATGATAAGAAACAATTTGTGTGTCCCTCATCCCATCTAAAAATACAACAAAGATCCATCGCAATGTCTCCTTATGCTATTATTTTTCTAGCTTTTAGCCCTTCTGACCAATTAAGACTTTTAAACTATTTGTAAGATTAAAACTTTCAGCTAAGTTTCACCTGACCTAAAATATATATTGCCTCCAAAGATTGCCTACTGGTAAGGTAGGACTGGCTGGGGAACATGGGCAGTCAACGGATAAGCCATCTTCCTCCTTGCAAAGGTGGGAGCCCTTGGGGACACACTGGGATGGGGAGTGGGGATGAAGTTTTCCTTGGACTCTGTAGCTCTCCCATCCTCACCTTCACCCTCCACTTAGCAGGCAGGCAGGTCCACAGGTCAACCAAGGAGGAGGAGGAGAGTTTCTGGCACTCCATCATAGTTTCCCACAAAGAAAATCAATGGAAAAGCCAGTAGGAAGTTGGAAGTCACTTCTGATCCCACAGCTTTTGCGCCCACCCACAGTCATTCTGTTTTACTGTTTAGATAAAGAAATATCTCTGAAACAGTGACCTGGTTGTATAGTTTTGTTGTATAAAATTGAATTACATGTGAAAAGTCCAAGGAAAATTCTAAAAATGACAATGGGGGAGGGGATTACAGAACTGAAAAGAAATATTTATTCTCCAAAGAAAGCTTAATATGATTTTGGCCATCTATAAATAGTTACTGTCACTAATTCAATATACATATACATATACATATACATATATATTTCACATTTCAAGTAAGAGTTTCGTTTGATGTTTACCTGTCCATATCTTCTTAAAAAATATAGTTAATCACTCATATATTATTATTATTATCATCATCATCATCATCATCATTATTATTATTATTATTATTGATGATGATAATGATAATGATAATGATGACAATAACAATAACAATAACAATAACAATAACAATAACAATAACAATAACAATAACAATAACAATAACAATAACAATAACAATAACAATAACAACAACAACAACAACAACAACAACAACAACAATAATGATAATAATAATAATCCTCTTTGTGGCAACCCCCGAGATATTGGAACACTGCTATCATGTCACCCCTAGTCCTTCTCTTATTAAACTCATGTTGAAGGAAAAGTCTTCATCATGGTTCAGTCCAAGCCGGGAATAAACAACATGGCGACTGCTTTAGAAAGAAGGTTGCAGTTTATTGAAGAGGAGAGCCAGACAGAAAGATGGCTGTGGAAGAAAAGAGAGCAAGCACATGTAGGGAGTGGGGTTTTATACCCTGTGGAGCCTTTTGTTTGGAGTTGTTCCTGAGGCATGAACTTTGACCTGAATCTGAGTGTGCCCTTTGGCATCTGTGAGTTAATCCTATTATGTCCTGTCTTAGAGTTTGGGTGGGGTATGTAGATTTTAGGTGTCTTTGTCTTCCTAAACTTCTAGCTGGGGGCCTCCAACCTTCCTGGATTATTTACATCTGCATTTCTACAGAGCTGGTTTCTGCTTGGGGGAGGGAGACTTGGGACTATTAAGAAAACTGGGCATGCTTTTCTGCCCCTTTAAGACCCTTTGAGGAAATATATTTTTCTGCTCTTTTAATATTTCCTTCTCTGGGGGGGCTGACTTCCCACACTCATTAACCACAAGATTAATTATTTCAATTCTAACTGTGACAAATATTTACCTAATCTCTAAAGACTTGCTAATTTATGTTTCTATTGCTCATTTCTATACTTGATTCACTTAGTTTCCAGAAATTTCCAGAATTCTCTAAAATTGTTTTCTCCCTTTTAATTCAGTTTTCCTATGAAAGTGAAAAGGTTTAAAAAACAAAAACAAAAATGAGCAAGAGATCAAGAGAAATTACATTTAAAATCGCTCCCTTTGCCCAATTTCATAATTGTGCAACTAAGATGTTCCATTTTTCAGCTCTATTTTGAGGCTGCTCAATTGACAACAATTGGTCAAGTGACCATATTTGAAGACATGACCAAATGGAAAAGTCTCTATCTGCAACAAAGCTGGCTTTTTAAAGTGAAGGGAAATGGGGGCCTTGACAGATCTTGCTCAAGGTAAATTCTTGATTCTATTCCTTAAAGAAATTATTTTACTCAATAGAAAAGATGGGGGGGGGGGAATCTATTTAGAAGGAAGTGAAGCCTTTACTAAATGCGAGCATCAGGATTCTTTCTAACATTTCTCAACACTATATTTGCATTTGGGCTATGTTTCAGTACCTATAGTACATATGTTTCTGTAGATATAAGAGCAAACAGTATATGTAGCAGCCTCATAATCTTTTACTTAAAGAACTATTCCATATCCAGATTAATCCTGGTCTGCATTAGCACTCTGTGGGTCTTTGAGTCATTGCAAATATATAGGTAATAATGACACACCAACATGCTGATGTTTGTTAATATTGGTCTTGAAAATATGCCTCCTAATCTAGTTTACATTTCACTTTTTTTGTTGGTTAGCAGAGTGTTTCCAATTGGTCCATTAATGATCTTTAATTATGATTTATGTATGCTAAATTTACCAGATATATATTGGCAAAATTACTCCTACTGTAGGAGCAATGTTTAACTACTTGGATTTGGTTTGTTTTTAAGGCAAATGGAATGGAAAACTGAAACAGAAAGAGAAAAAAAATAATACTTTCAGAAATTTGCCAGATTTTTAATTTCTGAAAATGAAAGTCATAAAAACAAAAATAGCTGAGCAAATTCAGGACAAAAATAATGGAACAATCTATACATCGATTTTCCATACGCTGAGAACAACAATACAGGGCTCTTGAGTCAAGGGATTTCCAGATATATTAGAACTGCAATTCCCAGAATTCTCAACAGCCATGGCTGCTGACATAACATAAACCAAGAGCAGATTACAGTGTCCATTATATTCTATGTACAATATACAAGGATTTGATTCTGAATTCAGTCTATTGTCCAGTTTAGAAATATAGATAAAAATTACTGTGTCTCATGCGGTAATTGAAGGCGATTGAAAGCTGACACAAACTGATCTGTTTTATGTGCTGGAAAAAGCCATGACGTGGTTTACTTGGATTTATTGAAATATTTATATGAACTGGCTTGTAATCCATGATTTATCATGTTGTGTGAACCAAGCCAGTTAGATTTATTCATTTATTTAATCTAAGGAAGATTTAGATTAGGACATTGTATAAACCGTGTCACCATATGATAAAGAAGATGATTTCCATAGAATTTTGCATTCCCATTGACTGACTATACTAGACCATACAAATTGCGTTGGTGGTACTAAATGATTAATTTTATCCCCTTTTGCCAATTCTGAATTTCCTGGAGAAAACACATAGGCCACATTTTAAACTACACCTGCACCTGCAAACCATCCTCTCTCTCTCTCTCTCTCTCACACACACACACACACAAACACACATACACAATTACATAACTGAAATTCAATAGCCAAAAGATTTAATTGAAGCACCAAAGATATTTTCATTGTTTAAAAGGGTGGAAATGTGAACAACTTTTGGGAGAAAAACTGCACCCATTTTCATAGGCATCTTTTTTCTAACCCAGATGATGCCCAAATGACAAATATAAGTTGAGATGTCATGATACAAGTTCTCCCCTTTCAGATGAGTGTTCCAATAAAAGCAACAGAGTTTGTATCACAGCAAAATGATGCACATTTAATATCTTGCATGTTTAAGGAAGCAGCTACTGATAACCAACATACAAATGTTGAGGAGTATGCCACCACGGTGTCTGCATATATCCAAAAGTGCATAGAAGATGTCTGTGTCCTGAAAAGCATTGTTGTGAGGGCGAATGAAAAACCGTGGCTGACTTATGAGGTCCGCAAGATGCTGAAAGCACGGAATGTGGCTTTTAAATCTGGTGACATGCTGGCACTTAGAACAGCCAGAGCAAATCTGAAAAGTGCCATAAAAGGTGCAAAGCAAGCCCATTGTCAGAAAATTCAGAACTTTTTTCAGAACCCAACAAACACCAGGCGAATGTGGCAAGGGATCCAGGCCATTATGGATTACAAGGTGACTCCATTGAGATGTAAGGATGACACAGACTTCCTAAACAAACTGAATGCATTTTTTGGTAGATTTGAGGCATCAAATAGCACTCCTGCTAGGAAAGCTGTGCCCCATCCTGATGAGCAAGTGCCAAGCTTTGATGTCACCTCTGTCCGGAAAACACTGCAGACAGTTAACATTCGGAAACAGCAGGCCCAGATAACATCCCTGGACGTGTCCTCAGGGAATGCGCAGAGGAGCTGGCTTGTGTTCTCACAGATATTTTCAACCTCTCATTGCAGCAGGCAGTGGTCCCGTCGTGTTTTAAGACAGCCATCATCTTGCCAGTGCCAAAAAAGTCCACAATTACAGGCCTCAATGATTACCGTCCGGTTGCACTGACATCCACCATCATGAAATGCTTTGAGAAGCTGATAAAGGACACTATTGTATCTAGCCTCCTGCCAGCATTTGACCCGCTTCAGTTTGCCTACCGACCAAATCGCTCTACGGAGGATGCTATTTCTTCCGTTCTCCATCTGAGCCTGAAGCACTTAGAGGAAAGAAATACTCATGTGCATTTGCTGTTTGTCGACTTCAGTTCGGCGTTTAACACAATCATTCCCCAGCATCTAGTAGACAAACTGGGCCTTTTAGGCTTAAACACTCCTTTGTGCAACTGGATTCTTGATTTTCTTACCAACAGGCCCCAATATGTGCGAGTTGGAACAAATACCTCTTATACCATTTTCTTGAGCACAGGTTCTCCTCAGGGCTGCGTCTTAAGTCCGCTGCTGTTCACCCTGTTGACCCATGACTGTTGTGCTAGGTTTGCCACCAACCATATTGTGAAGTTCGCAGATGATGCAACAGTAGTGGGCCTTATTCAGGATGACAAGGTGGAAGCTTACCGCAAGGAGGTTGAGGGGTTGGTGAACTGGTGTAAAGAAAACAGTTTTAAATACCGGAAAAACCAAAGAGATCATTGTTGATTTCAGAAAAGGCAGGCACAGCCACACTTCTCTGTGCATTAATGATTCACCTGTGGAGATGGTTACCAGCATCAAATTCCTGGGTGTGCAGCTAACGAGTAGGCTGACTTTGTCGCTCAACAGTGAGAAACTGGTGAAGCAGGCACAGCAGCACCTGCATTTTCTGCGCCGCATGAGAAAAGCACATCTTCCTTCCCCTGTTCTGACCACTTTCTACAGGGGGACAATCGAGAGCATCCTGTCATACAGCATCACAGTCTGGTTTGGAGGCATCACTGGTTCAGACAGGAAGGCGGTGCAGAGAGTGGTGAGAATGGCTGAAAAGATCACTGGCAGTTCCCTCCCTCCCATCCAGGACATAGCACAGAAGCGTTGCTTGAGCAGGGTCCGTAAGATTATCTGGGACACTACACATCCTCTTTACGACCTGTTTTCCTTGTTACCTTCTGGGAAGAGGCTTTGTGGTATCCATAGCAGAACATCCAGATTCAGCCATAGTTTCATTCCATATAGCATTAACCTTGCGAACTCTCAAGCTTCCTCCTTCCGTTATATATTCAAGATGGACAGTATTTAATATTTATTTGCTACGTATATGTAGGGATGTGGGTCTATACATATGTTGTTCATAGTATGTTTAGGTGTGTGTCATGTATGTGTTTCACTTTGAGAGCAGGCAACTAAATTTCATTTTTGATGTATGCCGTTGTGCCCACAGTATAAAAATGACAATAAAGGTTATCTTATCTTATCTGTGCATATATGACTCTATTTTCACCATATTCTTCCTGAACCTAACATGGCTTGAAATTATGTCAACATTTGGTGGCAAAACTGAATTTCAGCACTGGGGTATTTACTCATTTTTTGGAGATGGAAGGAGAAGCATGAAAAATAAGAGAACATAAGCTGTCACAATTTAAACTTCAAGACAGGAAGAATGAAATCCACCCACCCTTTCTCTTTTGGAGATGACATACCCTATCAAAAGGCATCCTGCAACTCTTTTAGCAGCAACACTGTGTAGTGATTCCCAGAAATCAAAATATTGCATACATCTGCATGAAGCCATACACCAAACTGGCTGGTTTAGTCTCAGACTAAACCAGGGGTAGGCAACCTTGGCTCTTTTATGACTCGTGGACTTCAACTCCCAGAATTCCTGAGCCAGCCATGCTGGCTCAGGAATTCTGGGAGTTGAAGTCCATGAGTCATACAAGAGCCAAGGTTGCCTATCCCTGGACTAAACCAATCCCCTTGCTCAACCAATAAAAAAAACCTTCCCTTTTTACAACCATGTAATTCCTTAATTTGGGGTAGAGTTATGGTGACTGGATGAATCTGAATGTTTACTGGATGGATGGAGCTGAGCATTTACTGGCCAGATGCTCTTCCTGATGCCACACAGAGTTCACAGCACATTTTCTTTTTGTGCCCTGAGGGAGAAACATCTGCTGATACCTAGGATTGAACTCTCAACCTTCCGAGTGGAAGGTGAGAATCTTTACTATGCCTCTCTCCCCCTTCCTCAACCAATATGGGGGGGGGACATGATGGTGAAGCTTATGAGACCTAGGATCCCCTTTAGTCTGTTTTTTTAAGAAGGATTGCCTGACATACACAAATATCTCTCTCCATGTGTCCAGAACATAAATCAAGGGCCCAGCTCTCTTTGATCTAAAAGGAAATCAGAGCACAGCTCAACATATCTAAATAAGGTGAGAGAATAAGCGGGGAGGTCTCCTGACAGACTTGAGCAGTTTTTGAACAGCAGGTTGTCTGAGCTACCTGATTACACGCAAGATAATAGCAGAGCAAAAATGCCGCAGCTGATTGTTGGAACCCAGAGCTGGTCTTGAATATTTAAGCAATAATAATTGTCAGTACGTTCAAAGCAGCAAATGGCTCCCATGTTGAGGCTGCACATTGGTATGTTTACTGAGAAGGAGAGTTAATGATAGGCATTATATTGCAAGCAGGAAGGAAATGAAAGAACCTGGAAAATGTTTCTTTTTAATGGAATTGTTAGCGCTGAAAGGAACGCTGCAGTGGGAAGGGGGGAAGATGAGGGTGAGCCGACTACCTCTAAAGTTTGTGAGGTAATAAATAATGTCATTATTATCCTCTTTACCTGTTTGAGCTACTTACGCTTTCTTCAGTTGTCACTTATCCATATGTATCAAATGGGGATGGATGAGAATTTCACATTGTTTAAATTTTTTATACAAATTTACTGCATGATATTCAGGGGTGAGTGGATCCATCAAGCTTATCCCACTTCCCCCCTATACCAATGTTTACATTTCTCTCACAGTGTCCATTTACCATATTACATGGAGACCATTAGGAAGCACCAGAAATGGATATAATATTCTGGCAAAATGGAACAGTTAACCAGCTCTTGTACTGCAGGCAGAAAAAAAACCCTTCATAAATGTCTCCATTTAGTCAACAACAGTTGAATTTGATTTGTGAACACAAATGTAGTGTGAAGAGACTACAGAAAATGTAATTTTTACTATTCAGACATGTATTCTGTCATGGCCCTCCTGAGTGATCTGGGATTTAACTTAAACTAAAGAGAATAAAGAGAAAAAATCCTGGTGGAAATATTTCGAACTGCCCTCTGTCCTATCAGCACTAGTGGGCACCAATTGCCATCAGCACAGTTTTTTTCTTAATAGTTTTTTTTTTCCTGGTAGCAGCTGGCATGAGCAGAAGGGTTGAAATCTATGTTAGACATGCTGGCCAGAATAGGATCCTCAATTATTCCGGCCAAGTCAACTTAATGGCAATAATTAAAGAACTGGCATGATCCATGTAGATTGTGAAGGTCAAGGGACATCATGCTTCATTTCTGAATTGATGTTTATCTCTGGATGTGAAATGATGAAGCTTTGATTTGCATAAATAACTCAGTTCAATCAATGATCATACTGAAGTTGTTGAGAAAGTCCTTCCAATTGACTAGTAGGCCATTACAAATATTCCTATTCCCCAATAGTTTGGGAAAAGGTCTGAAATTTTGTCACATTTATCAGTGAGCCTCAGTGAGGGCAATAATGAAAAGGGGACTAGGCCTGACTATGGCCAATGTTTTTCCCCATTGTCCTGTTTAAGGGGGAAAGAGGGTTAATGCTTCTTCTACTGTATAAAAAATATTTTTAATTGGCACAACACTCTTTGTGTAATTCCCAGCTCAAAATGGTAGCAAAAATTTGGCAGTGCACTTGGAAGAATTCCTGGGGTGAATTCAGAAAGTGTTTTGAAGGGATTTGCATCCTTGTGGTTGCAGGTTTTTCATCATTGTTCTAAAGTCATTCTCTATTGAGGTGTCTTCCAAATTACAGGCTTTTAAACAATGACCATTTTAGTTGTGGAATTCTGGGAGATAAATCCAGTAGGGAGAAGTATCCATTCCTAACAATAAGAACAACAAAATGACAAGATGTGCACTGCAATATCAAGACATTTTTGTGCTTGTGTTGCAAGGTTGCACACATGCTTGTAATTCATTTTATCATTGGAATGATGCCTCAAGAAACAGTATTGGACATTATCCCATTGGACATTAGATTAACTCCATCCCTTTCAATATTCGGGAAGTTCTTCAGAGTCTGATTACACCAGGGCTCTTCAAACGTAGCCCTTTTATGACTTGTGGACTTCAACTCCCAGAATTCCTCAGCCAGCGTGCTCTGGGAGTTGAAGTCCACAAGTCATAAAAGGGCCAAGTTTAAAGACCCCTGGATTACACCAACAAGTCAGGGTCTCCCATGGAATAGGAGACTTGTTAAGATGGCTCCACTATTGACCTGGATGTACTCACGCTTTCTCTGCTTGGGGTTTGTATAGTTTTATTTTTTTATCATCTTCATTTTAATGACATTTTTTTCTATTTTTAAATGTCTGTTTTACATGTCTTCTTTTTTTTTACTGACTATTGTATGCCACCCAGACTCATTTCTCATGAGATGAGTGGCGATACAAATTTGTTTAATAAATAAATAAAAAATCATACTCCTGGAATGCCTATAGTTTACACTCTTCCCTGATTGACCACATCCATTTCTCCAATGTTATGAAGGGGTCTCAGAAACAGGAATTTTCCCACCATGCCAACTGCAAACATTTTCAGAGTAATTTCAATTAGCTAGAAAATCAAATGGGGAAAATTGTTCATTTTACATGGAAAATATAAAAAGCTAAATTCTGGGCCTCAGCAATATAACCTAACTTAGGCTTGATGGCACATTCCATATGTATGAAAGAAATTTCTCCTTTTTATTTACTGTCAAATCTTCTCTTCTTGCCAATATCTGCATCAGGAAGGTAACCTAAATATTGCTTGTTTTGTGTAGCACCCATTTCTTCTTTCTGTTATTATTAATGTATGTAAGAGATCAAATTCTTGGACTAGTAGTTAGCAGTGTGCTCATGGATAATAATAACAGGAAGCATAGAAACCATCATAGTGATTTCAAGGTTGCAGCACAATAAAAATTTCTCAAGGATATATCTACCAGTCATAATAATAATTCCTTACAAGAATTCCTTGTTCATTTATTTATAAGCACAAGTATGTGAAGCTTGAGAACAGTGAAAAGCCCTCTGTCATATGTTAAAACCTCTATGCAAAGTGTTCAGTTGATACTGTAATAATGATATATTACATTTTAATTGATTTAAGTGAGTACCAAGCTCTACCATTGACTTTGCATTGAAGCTAAAACATACATTGGACCAAAATACCACAGCAAAGGAGAACTCATCTTGTAGCCCAGTATTTTGTACAAAAAGAATCATTCTGTGGCAATACCTGGTCATGCAGAGATCTTGTTTGTTAATTCCTCTCCTAGGAGCAAAAGGAAAAGAGGATCACAGGAACTGGGTCTCAGCATGATTAATGATTTACTTGGAAGACTTAATTCACACTGGAGATTATCTGCATGTTGGAGGAAGGTATTTATTTTATCATAGTCTTTGATCACTGCATCGGTGTGTCTTCCCTGCAGGAAATTCACACAAAAGACCCACAACCTTGAATTTAAATATACAAACCACACTGTAGGGCTTTGCAGAAGCCATGGGCTGCTTCAGAAACAATCCATTTCAACAAGATAATTCTGATTTGTTCCCAGCCCTGGAGCATGATTTTGGGAAAAATAAAGTTTCTTTTCCTGGACAAGATAACAGAGCATTTATGAAAGAAAGAAAGAAAGAAAGAAAGAAAGAAAGAAAGAAAGAAAGAAAGAAAGAAAGAAAGAAAGAAAGAAAGAAAGAAAGAAAGAAAGAAAGAGAGAGAGAGAGAGAAAGAAGGAAAGAAGGAAAGAAAGAAAGAAAGAAAGAAAGAAAGAAAGAAAGAAAGAAAGAAAGAAAGAAAGAAAGAAAGAAAGAAAGAAAGAAAGAAAGAAAGAAAGAAAGAAAGAAAAATGGTTCCTTTCAGGGATATGCTTCTTTGTTCCATTCTTTAACTTTTGTTCCCTCATACAGTCACCTTCCCAAATTTCCTAGAGGAACTCTGTGCAGATGGCCTTCTGCATTGCCCAGTCACTGCCTAATAGAAATGCCATTAACCCCTGACTTATCTAAAAGGTTGCTATTGAAGTAACTACAGCTGGTCCTTGACTTAAGACCACAACTGAGCCTCAAATTTCTGTTGTTAAGCAAGGCAGTTGCTAAGTGAGTTCTGCCCCATTTTATGACCTTCTTTGCCACAGTTGTTAAGTGAATCACTGCAATTGTTAAATGAGTCACACAGTCATTAAATGAATCTGGCTTCCTCCATTGACTTTGCTTGTTGGAAGCTGGCTGGGAAGGTTACAAATAGTGATCACATGGCCCCGGGGTCAGTACTACTGTCATAAATACATCCCAGTTGCCTGAATTTGATCACATGACCACAGGGATGTTGCAATGGTTTAAAACTGTGAAAACTGGACATACGTCTCTTTTTTCAGTGCTGTTCTAACTTCAAATGGTCACTAAACAAATGGCTATAAATTGAAGACTAGTTGTATTGGTGGCCTAATCGCAAGGACAGACCTGTTGGTCTTTGAATCCAAGACACCCCCTTCTCTGCCTTATTCACTAAGGCATTTTATGGAGCTTTATACTAACATTTGTTTCATTTTTATTCTTCTTTTAGTTTCCACTATGGCATCTAAGTCAACAAACTGGACCTCCAAAAGGGCATGCAAACCAAATGTTGCATTGCAAGTGAGTGAAGAATTATCCTAAATTACTTCATCTCACCCCAGGTTCAAGCTTTACTGTAGGACAGGGGTCTTCAAACTTGCCCCTTTTATGATTTGTGGACTTCAACTCCCAGAATTCCTCAGCCAGCTTGCCTGGCTGAGGAATTCTGGGAGTTGAAGTCCACAAGTCATAAAAGGGCCAGGTTTGAAGATCCCTGCTGTAGGACATTTCATTGTCCTCTTACTTTGCATAAGCTGCAGAGTACTTGCATTGCCATGATGATGATTAAAACAGCTTTGTACATATCGTTCAAAGAAAGTCATTCTTTGATTTTCAAAGAAAGCCATCACTTTTTTCCTCGTGTTGGAGTTCAGAGACTAGAGAAAGACCAGATATTTTGTCAGCAGTTATAGGCAACTGGATATCAAAATGGCTGTATTTCCCTTATAAAGAGATCCAGAAATCCTTCAACATTTTAAATAATACTGTATTCCTATTCAAAAACTAAACTTAAGTAATAAAGAGCAGGAGCAAAAGAAATAGAATTCAGAAAAAGATGAGCCAATAGCATCTTCATTAACAAAAACGGGAAATTAGGAAGCCTTCTTAGGAGAAACTGAGGCTTTATAGAAGCTTAGCTGATTGAAGTTTCAGTGTGAAAAAAATACTCCCAAATTCATGCTCAGATTCAATTACCGTATTTTTCTGTGTATAAGACGCTATTTTTCCCTGTAAACACCCTGTTCAAAAATCAGGCGCGTCTTATACAAGTGCAGCGTCTTATACACGGAAAAATAATGGTAACCTCCACAACCTAGGGCATACCTGTGTGGGTTACCATGCTGCCTGGTGCAGGTGTCAAGCCCCTGTGGGCTTGCCACTAACAGGATGGGGCAAGATCGTTGGCTGGCCGAACTTCCAGATTTGCCGACTCAGGTGTTCGGCACTCCCCCAAACAGTTGATCGGCACGGAGAAATTCGCATTCCAGAGCATCTTATACAAGGGTGCATCTTATAGACAGAAAAATACGGTAGGTAATTACTAATTCTGAAAGAGTGATGTTCTTTTCTTTTTTTTAACCTTTGAAAATAAGCTTTTGCATCATGGGAATTCACCTATCTTGTGAATTAATTTAGGGGCACTGCCTTGGTATTGACATTTCCCACAATGTTTCCTGAGACATAAGATTCAGTACAAAAGCTGCAATGCAAACACTTAATAGAAGCTGCTAAAATGTTTTCATGCTGTGATGAATGTCTTATGTTGAACCTGCAGTGTTTGATGTAGTTTCTCCTGTGGTAATATGGTTCTGATGTCTCAAGGCAATAGCACAATGGATAGAAGTCCAAATGTCATCTTATGGAACTGAATAACACAAAAGCTTTTTCAGTGACCTCACCCTGGAAGAAGTAATATGACATATGAATAATCTGGTCCTAGTTCTCTTTTTCTGGAATGCAGATCACAGAATCACCCTTCTAATAGGAAGTATTCAGTGGTGGGATTCAGCCGGTTCACACCACTTCGGCAGAACCGGTAGCTAATTCTTTGTTGCCCAGGCCCAGAATGGACTTTCGGAAGTGGCATCCACACAGAGAACTGGTTGTTCACATATTTGAATCCCACTACTGTAAGTATTGCCTTACAACATATTATTCTATAGAAGATGCAAAGAAGTAAAGAAACCTGGTTACTTTACTGTTAATTTTTTTTCAGCAGCAAGAGGATTGTTTACCAGTTCTTACATTTTAGGCTTCGGCCACAGATCACCATGTGATATCTTCAGGATGATCCTTCAGTCTGGCTCCATATATACGTGGCAGAGACTGCATATATAAATTGATTTTGTTGCTACTAATAATTAGTGCTAAGGGGGCACAGTGGCCAAGTAATTAACCAGAAGGCTGGCAGTTTGAAACCCAAGTACCATATGACAGGGTCCTGTTCTTGCTCCAGGTCCTGCCAACCTAGCAGTTCAAAAGCATGCAAATGCAAGTAGATAAATAGGTACCACATTGGTGGGAAGGTAATGGCATTCTGTGGACCTTCACCGTATAGTCATGCCAGCCACATGATCACGGAAGCTTCTTTGGATAATGCCGGCTGTGAATTTAGATGAGACTGCTCCATAGAGTTAGACACGACTGGCAGGTGAAACTTTTTAAATAACTACTGCTCCTTGACACACATTGGAAAAGTATTCCATATACTGCTACCATAGGTTTTCTTAACATGGCATACCTTTGTTTGGTGAAAAACTGATGGGTTAATCATGGATGTCCTTCCTGAAAGATTCAGTATAAGGTCTCACTGGATTCTGTATAAGGTCACTAGATCATATAGACTAGATCTACAGATTCGAGGTTTCCAAGGTTGCATGCTTGCCTACAGCCTCAAAGATCGCAATTTGGTTCTCACACTAACAGCAGTTCCTTGACTTTCTCTAAATATAACTTTCAGTATGCAATAAATTCTATTAGTCCCCCTACCTTTCTCTTAGGGAAATTGGCAAGAGAGACATGTGAGATTAGTTCCATTGTTCATTTATAATGCATCAAAACCATTTCAGATCTATTGACATTACAGAGCAGTGAATCAAAAGGTACCACACAGCCATAAATAAGCCTGCCAGAACCACTCCATTGAAATGGCCTTTTTTCATTTCCTTTATAACCATGTAAATAATTAGTTGAGGATTAATGTTTTCACACTTAATCTCTGTCCATTTTTTTTCTTTAAAAGTTACTAAAGTAATTCCAGATGCTTATTGTTTCGCAGTTTGGCGGTGGCTGAGTCAAATGGGCAAACACATTGTGGCTTTGGGTCTATCTGCAATTAGAAGCTATCACCCTCACTCATTTGTGGCCTTACTATTGAATTCTTAAGGAAGATGTGGAAGGCCAGTTGATGCCATCTCTGAGGTTTCATGCCTTTTAGCTTTACTCTGATCTTCTTTGAAAATATAAAGCACTTTAAAATAAAATAAAAGACAACTTGGTTTATTCTCCCATCTTGTATTTTATTTGTTTTTTTTCCATAAGAAAAAAAAAATCTCATTACACGAAGAGTATGATTTCTGAAGAAACAGGAAAACAGAGAGGTTTTGGGTTTTTTTTTGGCTTATTTACATTATATGATCTAATCACTCTTAATGGTATATAGAAAGCAAAACCTCCATCAAGGGCACTTTCTGGATTTCCTAATAAAATTGATTCCTTTTGAATCCATATTGCAAGATGAGATTAACAGGCCTTAGTGGAACCAAAATGAGGAGGAGGAGGAGGAGGAGGAGGAGGAGGAGGAGGAAGAAGATCTTTTACCGTATCTCAGGGCCAGGTCACTTACTGGCTGAAGAGTGTTGTTGTTTCTGTGTGGATTTTTTTTTAACTTTATAACCAAAGGAAGTGACCAGAAAGGTCAATCACTAAAGTGAAAGGGGTTAAGATTTTCTGGCTTAAAAGAAGAGGGTTAAATTAAAGCGTTCAACTTATTGAAAGTCTTAAACGTTAATGTTAAAATTTTGAAAACCAGAAACCTGCAAATTGTGATCTTCCCACTCCTATTGAGACGAGAGCTCAACATTGTACAAAATGTTTTCATATACAGTATATAACAGAATCCATAATTCAAATATTCACTGGAGAGAGGGGGGAGGGAGGGGGAGGGAGGAGGGGGAGGGAGGGAGGGAGGGAGGAGAGAGAGAGAGAGAGAGAGAGAGAGAGAGAGAGAGAGAGAGAGATATTTCATTGAATTTATTTCTGTCTGGCTCCTATCATTTCCTGACAACGGAAAAGAGTATGTGGGGAATAAACACATTCTCCTGTCCTCTAAATAGGTTTCTCCAATTTCATTCACATTTTCAGACCTTTAAAAATCACCATCCTTGCGATTTTGCATTATAAAAAAATGCACAAAGTAGCGTACATTAAAAATGAAAGTAACCATATAACAGAATTTTCAGAAGAAGAAAAAAGCAAGAAACCATTTACACAATTTATCAACATTAAGAGGAAAGCAGAAAAGTACATGCAAAGGGGAGAACCAAATATATCAAGGGTGTGGATAAGGTTCTAGAAGGCAGTATTTTCAATATTAAGCAAAAATCAAGAAAATGGGGGCATAACCTCAAACTGAGAGGAGGGAAGTTCAAAAGTAATGTTAGAAAGTATTACTTCACAGAAAGAGTAGTGGGAGCTTGGAAGCAATTTCCAGAGGAGTTGGTGGTCTTCAGTTATTAGTAACTGAAGACCACCAACATGGTCTATCATGTGATTAGAAAAAAACCCTCAAAGGGCAGACTTTATGGACCACAGTTTTCTTTGTTTCTATGTTTCTACATTGCATAATCTTGGTGCCAGCACAGAAAAAGCTCCGCTCATGTTCAAGGACTGGCTCTAAATTTGTGAAAGTCTATCCTTGGCAGACTTCTTTAATCCTAAAGGTGGGAGATTACTCCCCTTTTTTATGCAACATCAAGGCCCTGCATTGTGCTCCTCGAGAAGGAAGGGCACCCAAAAAGGATATCCTCACTTCATTCACTGAGCACTTTTCAGCCAAAAGACAAGCCAAGCAAATGCTGAAGGTTCCTTTTATTTCCGTCTCCATATTTCCGATGTAATAAGGCTACATTCAGAGCATTAGCAAGAAATTAACAAGGCAAGGAACTCCCATTACTTTACCACTTTGCCATCATTCAGCCTCTCTTAGTTTGACAGACATGTTGGGCAGCTGTGCTAAGATTTCTTTTTATTTGCTTCCTAATTATTTCTTTATGGGGCAGTGAGAAACAGGGTGGAGAGACTATGTCAGTTTCAGTTTCTCTGGGTGTCTTGTTTTTGTGAATCGGTCAAATTCAGTTTCTCCAAGCTCCTCATTTTTCTGACTGTTCCTTAATAATCAATCTGCAAGTTTGCCCTAAAAATCATATGCAATTCTGAAAATATAGGGGTGCGGGTTGCTGTTTGCAATATGGCTTCTGCAAATAATTCTTCATTATATAATAAATGCTTTCTATGTCACAGTCAAAGGTTTAGTCTGAAATTTCAAAAAGTGAGGATTCTAAAGTCCTAGTAAGGTTTGATTAGTGGATCACTTCAAAAATGCAAAATAAGTTCTCATTTGCGTCTGAGTGAAGCAAATGTCTCTTCCATCTTTGTTATAAAGGATACTTTAAAAATAACAAGTCCAGTTGTCCAGTGTCAGTCCCTAGCATTTTTACTAGGCAGCATGGCAAGGAAGTTTTTAAAAACTTGTACTATAGAGATTCTTTTAAGAAGTTTTTATCCTTGGCAGTTCACATTAATAGCCAGCCTGCCGGCTGCATTAAAAAATCTCTCTGCCATTAATGGAGTGCATTGCTTCGGAGGAATCCGGCAAAAAAAAAAAAAAAAGCGTTGGACAGAAATGAAAGCGAGGTCTTTGCTTATTGGCTGAGGCCACCTAGAGCTGTCCATGGTGCCAAATGGCAAAACAATCTGGATCCTGACACTTGCCTTCAGGGACGGAGGACTAGTACAAAGCTTATCTGAAAGTTAAAGACTGATAGGATGAGACATGCTGTCGTGCGAGATTGCATTGTAATACTTCGCCATATTTGAAGAAATGAAATACTTGCCCGGCTTGTTCACACCTGTCTGGGTAATGTCATAACTAATCTTTGACCAGCCAGCTACAAAATAGATCAACCAATAGGCTTCCTGTTCCAACATTTCTTTCTGAATGTAACACTGTTAGAGGAAGATCTGATAAAAGAGATGGAGCCATGGGGTGTTGCTGTAAGGCTGTTCTCTTGGACTGAAGCCCTAAAGAATCTCTGTGGGAATTAAAACTAGAAAGTAAAATCAATAGATAAAATCTGCAAAATGGATTGAAGTGTTGACAATGAGACTTTTAAAACTTTTGGACAGTCCTAACCATTAAGTTTTCTTTTAACTTTAATGCACTATAGATCTGTCACTTTGTCAAGTCCAAACCATGCTCAGGATGGTTAAAGTGTTATAATTATATTGTTAACATATTGAGCTGTATGTATTATGTATGTTAGCTAATTGGTTGATTAAGTGCCTTCAATTTGATATCAACAGCCACATAGATAGCCTTTCCCCAAGACAATCATCCTAACCTGGTGCTTCAGGTCTTCTTCAGTACACCCATAGCTGCTCTTATTAAGTCCATTTGACTTGCTGCTGGTCATTCTTTTCTTTTCTTTTTATTTCCACCTTTCTTATCATTCTTCAGATATCTAGATATTGACACAGTATGCCCAAAATATACTGGGCTATTTGTGCCACAAGTGAGCTTGGTCATTTTTGTCTTGAATGAGAATGTTGGGTTGATTAGTTCAGTTATCAATTTGTTTGTTTCATTGACTAGCCTTGGTATTCTCAGGAGTCTTCTTCAACATCAAAGTTCAAAAGCATCAATACTCTTTCTATCCAAGGCTTCTACAAAGTCCAACTTTTGCTTCCACTGAGAAAACTATTTCCTGTACAATTTGGATATATGCAGGTATAGACAAACCCTGGAACTGAGCTTCACTCTTCTAAGTGCTAGCCTGTGTCATATTTCTTGACTGCTGGTTCCTTCATAGTTGATTTTCTTTCTTCTCTTCAATCATGTCTGATTCTCAAAGACTGCCTAGATAAGTTCCTGCAGTTTTCTTTGCAAGGTTTTTTACAGAAGTGGTTTGCTATTGCTTTCTTCCTAGGACTGAGAGAAAGTGACTGGCCCAAAGTCACCCAGCTGGCTTTGTGCCCAAGATGGAATGAACCCATTGTCTCCCAGTTTTTAGCCTGATGCTTTAACTTCTAGGCCATAACTAACTTGCAGAAGCTGTCCACCAGTATTTTCACTGTCAGTTCTAAGGCTGATGTTTTACCTGTTGTTTTGTTTTCTTTATATTTAATTCTATATTACATTTTTTTACTCCTTGACTTTCATTACTAGAGCTTGCTGATCCTTTGCATTTTCAGCTGTTAGAGTAGTGTTATCTTAATATAGGCCATTGAAGTTTATTTCTCTTTTAAGGTGCCACGAGAGGGAAGGACTATTTTCTGGGTTCCATCAAGTGGCACAGCTTCTGCAGCATCTCAACTCTATGACTAGATTAGATTGGGAAGTTAAAAAACTGGGAAAAATGGCAATTGCAACCTACTTTCATATTCTTCCAAGAAAACAAACAAACATGACTATGTCCATGTAGTTGCCTGGAGTTGAATTAACCTGAAAGGAATCTTTAACTTTTTATTAATATAATTTATTAATTGTTTTCAATTATCAACAGTGCTATAGTCATTGTAAAGCTTATGATAGAACAGTATTAATATTTGCACATTACATCTTAGAACCCAAAACTATTAACGTCATGGTTTCAATAGATGAGACCAAACAAATCAGAACTCTGAAGGTTGGAAGTTTCCTCAAAGAACATATTTATTGGCTACATAGTATTGGTCAAAAGTGAAACCAAGTCTGAAATTCCCTCCACAGAGTTACAATATTACAAAGGTAAACTCCCCACCCCTGTACTATGCAATTTACTACATTTCCCAATAGAATATTTTGGCGGGCTTTCTGACAGAATGCTCAACCCCTCAATTCAACCAATAGAAATGACCTTGGTTCCCACAGGACAGAATTGTTTAGACTAGCAGAAAACCTCCAGTTCCCCCTCCCATTCTTGTGGCAACCTAGAACGAGCAAGATGGCTTCAGCCAGGTTTGTTGTACAG